>CM069169.1:1149241-1366734 GCA_035221665.1 Okamejei kenojei
CGGCGCAAGGTTGCATCTACAGAGGCGCCCCTGCCTCGACCTGTACTGGGTTTAGCCCGGGAGACAACGACCGCGTTTCCCCAGCTCGGCCGCTCCATGGTGCAGGTCCGGTGCTGAGTCAGCGGCCCGCCCGGTCACCCTGCAGCAGCGGCCGCCAGCCTCCACCCTCATTCTCCTATCCCCCTCCCCCCTACCCTATCCCCCACTAGTTTCCTCCTCTCCCCTTCCCCACTCCCCCCACCACCTCCCCTTTCCCCCTCCTCTCTGCCACCCCCTTCTCCTCTCCTCCATCCCCACTCATCTCTCCCCACCCCCTCTCCTCTCCCCAACCCCTCTCCTCTCCCCACCCCCTCTCCCCCACCCCCTCTCCTCTCCCCTCCTCTCTGCCACCCCTTCTCCTCTCCACCCCCTCCTCTCCCTCCCCACCTCTCCCTCCACACCCCCTCTCCCCCACCCCCTCTCATCCCTATCCCCCACTCCCATGCTTCTCCCACAGCTCTCCATCATTCCTCTCCCCTCCCTACTCCCTCCTCAACCCATTCCCACCGCCACACCTGTCCCCATCCCACCTCATCTCCACCCCCCGCTCCTTTCCCCAGTCTCCCCCGGCTGGCGCTCACCAGCTCCCGGTTCTGCCGCTCGTTCTCCACGTCCCGCTGCAGCCTGTTCGCTTTCTCCTCCGCCACATCTGCCTGGTCCTGCAGGCTCCTGATCTTCCTCCTGACCGCATCCACCGGCATGGCGTTGGCCATGTCCTCCCTCCCCGCTCCTGCTCCCGACCCCCTGCTCTCGGCACCGCCACCCACCCGCGGGACAACCTTCAGCAGGTTGCCGGCTCGGCCTCCCCGCTGTACAGGCACTCCCGCCGGAAGTCACCCGGCGTTAACCTGCGCTGTGCTCTTCAATGTTTAACCCTCTGCCGGCCTCGAGAAGGTGGGAGGGAAGGACGATGGAGGGAAGGAAAGAGAGAGGGAAGGATGGGAGAGAGGGTGGAAGGGGGTGAGGAAGGAGGGGGCGAGGGAAGAAGGGAGGGAGAAAAAGGAGAGATGGAGACAAATGAGATAGATGGGGGGGGGGGGGGGGGCAAGGAGCATTGTGTAATTCTGGTCTCCACATCATGGGAGGGATGAGATTGGACAGGGTGCAGAGGAGATCCAGCTGGATGTTGCCAGGAATTGAGTATCTCAGTTATGAAGGGAGGCAGGAACGGCTGGATTCGAGTCCCTTGGAGCGGACATAGTTGAGGGCAGACAGAAATGCTGGAGAAACTCAGCGGGTGAGGCAGCATCTATGGAGCGAAGGAAATGGGCGACGTTTCGGGTCGAAACCCTTATTTAGACTTTCCAGCATCCGCAGTTCCTTCTTAAACATAGTTGAGGGCGGTCCAAATTCAGATACAAAATTAAGGGGTCCAGAGAGGTAGATAGTAAGAAATATTTCCCCAGAAGGCCAGACGTTTAGGAGAATATGTAAGGGGTTTGGATGGGATCTGAGGAGGATTTTTTCCCCAGAGCATGGTTGGAATCTGGAAATCACTGTGGTGAGAGTCGTAGAGGCAGATATTAGCACAAGATTTAAGAAATATCCAGGCAAACAGAACTGCCAAGATATGGAGGTCCATAGAGCAATGGTTTGGATGTGGGGTTGGCGCGGAAGGGGAGAGAGATAGAGTGGGCTGAGTGTTGGAGTGGGGAGAAAGAGAGATGTGGGGTGGGGTGGGGAGAGAGGGATTGGGGAGGGAGGAAGGTTTGGGGAGGGTGGGAGATGGAATGGGGAGAGAGGGAGGGAAATGGAGTAGGGTGGGAGGGAGGGAGGGCAGAAGAGCCTGTTTCTATACAACCCCATGACCAAGAGCTGGGCTGGAGAGGACGCGTGCAGAATGTGTGCACACCATCCTCTGGTTTATCATCATCCTTTTTTTTTAAATGTCACTTTACACTATGCCTTAGAACCTAGTACAGACCGGTTAAATGTTTCTTCCCACTCCATGGTCAATGGATCTTCTAGCTTCACAAAACTGTCCGTAATTACTGCAGATAAAATAACCCATGTTCAGTTCTGACAATTGGTGGTGAAGAAATGATCTAAGGTTACAACGGGACACAAGAACTGGATTAACATGACAAGCAATCCGGAATGGCAGCTGGAATTTAACTCAGATAGGTGGCATATGTTGCATCTTAGTGATTTAAACTAGGATAGGAATTACATGGTAAATGATAGGGCCTCGAAGAGGTTTGTAGAACAGAGAGGTATCCCAGGGTAGTGGTACATAGTTCCCTGAGGGTGGCGACACAGACACAAGTAAATGTGTTTGCCTTCATTGGCTGCGACACTGAGTATGGTCGGCACGGACTGGAAGGGCCGAGAGGACCTGTTTCCGTGCTGTAATTGTTATATGGTTATATGGTTATATGTGTTGTTCAGGGGGCAGAGGGCTGCTTTCCATTGTAATGTGAAGCCACATCACCTGCAAAGGTGAGTTGAAAAAATGATTTCTGGTTCTTTCTTTACTTTTAGCTAGGTTTAGAGATACAGCGCAGAAACAGGCCCTTCGGCCCATCGAGACTGCGTCGACCAGCGATCCCCGCACACCAGCACTGCTCTACATACTAGGGACAATTAAAAAAATTTAGCAAAGCCAAATCAACATACAATCCTGTACGTCTGTGGAACATAGGACTGTTTTAGATCTATTGTACCTTTGTCAGCACCAGATACATGGCAATGCTTGTGTACGGTCTAGGTGTGGTCTGCTTTATGATTTTAACTCATATCGGTACATGTGACAATAAAATATCGTTAAATTGAATTAGATCACCCATCAGGTCACCCAGGGGAGGGGGGGGGGGTGGGGAATAACAGGGACTGCAAATTCACACACCCCTGTGACATGGGAGGAAACCAGAGCACCCGGTGAAACCCACCCACCCACCCAGGTGAACATGAAAACTCCACACACACACAGAGCAGCGGAGGTCAGGACTGAACCAGATCACTGGAGCCGTCAGACAGGGCTCCACCAGTTCAGGTCTCAGCTGCTCTCCCCTTCCCAGGGGATGTTAGAGAGTCTGCAACAACCTAATCAAAATTATATGGATAGGACAGGTTTAAAGGGATATGGGCCAAATGCAAGCAGGTGAGAAAGTGTGGATGGACATGTTGGCTGATGTGGGCAAGTTGGGCCAAAGGGCCTGTTTCCTCGCTGTAATATTCTATGAGTCTACGATTCTAAAAGTTGCAGGGCTGCACGGTGGCAGTGGTAGAGCTGCTGCCTCACAGTGCCAGAGACAATGGTTTGATTCTGACCATGGTGGAGTGGTGTTTGCATGTTCTCCCACATCCTAAAGATGTGCGGATTGGCAGGTTAATTGGCTCTGTCAATTATCCCTAGTGTTTGGCCTCAGAGGACAGACTGTGACCTCTGCCCAAGAACCTCAGTGGTCAGACTCACGTCTCTGTGCCAAAGCCCCAGAGTCAGATTGTACCTGGGGGAGGAGCACCAGGGGTCAGACTGTGACCCCTGTCTATGGACCCCAGAGGTCACACCTTGACTGTCTGTGGAATTCTTTGGATGCTTTCAGAGAGAGCAACATAGGGCTCTTAAAAATAACTCAGGGGATATGGGGAGAAGGCAGGAATGGGGTACTGATTGGGGATGATCAGCCATGATCACATTGAATGATAGAGCTGGCTCGAAGGGCCGAATGGCCTACTCCTGCACCTATTGTCTATTGTCCATTGGCACCATGGGTCATGCTGTGACCTCTGTCCAGGAGCATCAAAGGTCAGACTGTGACATCTGTTCCAGTTTGTAGGGGTCAAACCATGATCTCTGTCCCAGAGTGCAAGGGTCAAACCATGACCTTGGTCCAAGGGTCAGATGGTGCCATCACACCATGGGTCATGCTGTGACCTCTGTCCAGGAGCACCATTGGTCAGACCATGACTTCTGTCCAGATGAGACCACCCTGGCCCACCCCCTGGGCAGTGTGGGACAGACCAGACCTACCCCCTGAGCAGAATGGGCAATGCCTGTGGCCAGTGGAGAGCTGTCTGTCCCAGGCTCGTCTCACTGTGTGGGGGGTGGGAGGGAGTGTTCACAGGGGCGGCAGGGTGGGCGGCGAGATGCTGGCCAGCTTGTGTTGGGCAGCTTATCATTGATAAAAAACTATTCCTGTGGGGAAAGTTCCCGGTACTAACTAGATTTTGGAATAGTGTATCACAGGAACAGGCCCTTCAGCCCACAATGTCCATGATGCCAAACTAACTAATCTCCAGTGTCTGCACCTGATCCACATTCCGCCAGTCGCTGCATTATTCATGTACCTGTCACCTGTCTGTCTCATAAACCTCTTCATCGCCACTGTCCTACCTATCGCCACCCCCGCTACTGGCAGTGCATTCCAAGCATTACGCTCTGTGTAAAACACTTGCACTCCACAACTTGTTTTAAAGATTTTCCCTCTCACTTTTATGTTCTGCCGTCGAGTGTTGGACGTTTCCACCCCGGGGAATCTGACCATCTACCCAATATCTGCATCACATCGCTTCAACCAGGACTCCCCTCAACCCCCGCCGCTCCAGAGAAGCTTTTTTTTAAGGAGTTTTGTCCAAACTCTCCTTAGAGCCAATTCCCTCTAATGCAGGCGGCATTCTTGTAAACGTTTAGCGGTGTGTGTTTGCACTACAGACCCCGCAGTGGCCAGTCTCGATGACAGCGTGAGGTCGGGAGCGGGGACCAGAGAGCTGCAAACTGAATTATTTGGAATTTTCTCTGAAAACATTGAAACAAGTATTGCATCAGGGATTGTCCCTCTATCTGGGGGCGCCGATTCACTCTCCCTGGATACAGATTATCTCTCTCCCGGGAAAAATTCACTCTCCCCCTGGGGCACGAATTGTGTCAGTGTGGCCGGTCAGGATGTGAACGCTGTCCCAGCCAGCCAGGCGGGGCCGAGGGTGCGGTGCTCGGGTGCTGAGCTGGCCGGGCCTGGGTGTAAAGACCCTGGCAGCTAGCGGGGATTTACACCGAGCGAGCGGGCTGGGAGCCGTGCCTGGCCCGTGGCGGTCCCCCTCATCCCTGTGTCCAGCGCGGATTCAACTTGCTCCGGATGCCAAGGACGTAAGCGGTGAGCCAAATACTCCACATACTTTTCCTTTTAAGGAGTGTGAACGGCAACGTGATCTTCCGCTCACATTGCACGCTGATGGCCCTGGGGTGACACGCCCGTGGGGGTGGGGATGCCTCTGTCCCACATGTCCCACCCCCCGCACTCCCCCGGGTCGCCAGCCAGGGGCTTGTCAAACATGGGGCAACCTTGTCCCGCAACCGGGCAACGAGTTCTCGCCTCGACACAATTAGCCCAGCGCCTTATAAAGCGCTGCCACTATAATTACACCGCCTCTCGCTTGCTGTTTACTCTGCCCGTTTTAACCCTTGCGCGGTTATTTTTAGGCTCCGGCAGGGGGGCATTGGAGGTGGGTGTAAGGAGATTCATCAGGCAAGGGGGGGGGGGGGGTGACAGAAGATGTGACCGCGCTGCCCATGCAGAATGAGTGAGTGAGAGAGAGTGAGTGTGTGCCAGGAGCGGGCGGAGAGTGGCTGTGGGCAGACTGCAAGCGGGTCTCATATACTCACGTCTGTCGCTGTCTTCTCCGCCAACTCCAGCTTCTCCTGCGCGTCTTTGAGAGCCTCCGAGTACTTGTCCAGCTCATCCTCTGTCTGCTTCAGCTTCTTTTGCAGCGACAGTAGTTCATCCTCCAGCTTCAGGGCGCACCGCGGGCGAGAGACAGAGAGAGAGAGAGCGCGCAGCACAGAGGAGACAGAGCGGGCGACAGGCAGCCAGGTGGAGAGTCAGAGATGTGGAGAGAGGGGGAGAGGAGAGAGAAGAGAGAAGCAGAGAGATTAGCAAGCAGAGATCCGTCCGCCGCGATACCTTCGCCGCGTTCTCCTCGGCAGCCAGTTGCCGCTCCTCCGCCTTGTTGAAATCTTCCAAAAACTTATCCCTCTCGTCCTCCACTGTCCGCAGTTGCTTCTCCAGTTGCAAAGCCTCGTCCTCAAACTACACACAATCAATCGTGCACAGATTAAAAGCGCATTAATCGCACGCTCCCTGATCACCGTTACTCCGCTGAGTTTGGAGACAGTTTTAACATCGTTCCCATCCCAGTGCAGTAAATCGCAACCTACAGATAGAGCAAGCCGACAGAACCGGCTTCAATCTGACAATAACGCAGCTCGACTGATTCTAAACCCAACTCTGTTCCATTTCAACACGTCTACACGTTCACTTTTGCCCCATGTAACATTAACGGCGCTGCGGACCCCTGGACACCGCGCTCTGGACAATCCTAGATCTCACAACCCGCACCACGGAAAAGTCCACAGCCCGGATTCTGCGCTTCGGACAAGTCTGGACCCCGGACCCCGCGCTACGGACAAATCCAGACCCCGGACCCCGCGCTACGGGCAAGCCGGGACCCCGCTACCCTGACCCCGCGCTACGGACAAGTCCAGACCCCAGGACCCCGCGTTACGGACAGGTCTAGACCCCAGGACCCCGCGTTACGGACAAGTCTAGACCCCAGGACCCCGCGTTACGGACAAGTCCAGACCCCAGGACCCCGCGTTACGGACAAGTCTAGACCCCAGGACCCCGCGCTACGGACAAGTCCAGACCCCAGGACCCCGCGTTACGGACGTCTAGACCCCAGGACCCCGCGCTACGGACAAGTCCAGACCCCAGGACCCCGCGTTACGGACAAGTCTAGACCCCAGGACCCCGCGCTACGGACAAGTCCAGACCCACCCCCCCGGCTCCCCGGTGTCGGAGCGCGGCCGACCTGCTTGCTCCTATCCTCGGCTGCTTTCTTGTCGGCCTCCGCTTGCTCGGCCCGGTCCAAGGCGTTCTCCTTGTCCAGCTTCAGCATCTGCATCTTTTTCTTGATGGCCTCCATGGCTGTCGGTGTGTGTCGGCGAGGGGCAGAGACAGAGAGAGAGACCGTGAGGAGGGAGCGGCGAGTGCAGCGGAGTCGGGGCTGAAGTGAACCAAATCTTCCAGTGGCCTCAGAAATATCTCCTTGGTAGGGAGGAGGGGGGGGGGGGGGCAGATTGAATTCCTCAGGATATCTAATACTTTTTTGGAAGCAGCCAGGTCCGCCCTGCCCTATGGCGATCTGGCTCCAGCTGATTTGTTGCTGGAGCCGCTGACCAGCTGAGCACCGTATATGGGGAGCGGCCCGGGCCGCGGCTCCGCGTCAGCACATTCCCCCCTCTCTCTCAACTACACGAGAGCGGGACTCTCCCACCCACCCGCCCGCCCGCCCGCACACCGTCAGACCGGGACAGACACGGGGAGACTCTCGGGCAGGAGGGCGCGCAGTCTGCCTTGGGCAACACGAATCTCCCATCAGGCAGACTGGGATGAGGAAAAACATTCTCGCCCAGAGACGTGTGAATCTGTGGAATTCTCTGCCTCAGAGGCGGGTTCTCTGGATGCTTTCAAGAGAGAGCTAGATAGGGCTCTTAAAGATAGCGGAGTCAGGGGATATGGGGAGAAGGCAGGAACTGGATACTGATTGGGGATGATCAGCCATGATCATATTGAATGGCGGTTCTAGCTTGAAGGGCCGAATGGCCGACTCCTGCACCGATTGTCTATGTTCCCATGTTTCACACATCCCGGCAGCGGTCGTGGAGTGGGACATCGCTCTCTCAGCTTAGTTTCGGCAGATAGACACAGAAAAGCTGGAGTAACTCAGCGGGTCTGGAGAGAAGGAGTGGGTGACGTTTTGGGTCGAGACCCTTTTTCAGACACAGGTCACGGGCTGAGTTACTCCAGTATTTTGTGTCTATCTTCGGTTTAAACCAGCATCTGCAGTTCCTTCCTAGACATACTTAGTTTCGCTTAGGAAGGAATTGCAGATGCTGCTTTAAACCGAAGACACAAAATACTGGAGTAACTCAGCGGGACAGGCAGCATCTCTGGTGACGTTTCGGGTCGAGACCCTTCTTCAGATTAGGGACAATTTACAATTATACCAAGCCAATTAATCTACAAACCGATAGTGGTGTTGGGAGGTGTGTGGGAGGAAACTGGAGCACCCGGAGAAAACATACGCAGGTCACGGAGAGAACGTGCGAACTCCGCACAGACAGCATCCGTAGGCAGGACGGAGCTGTGAGGCAGCAACTTCACCCGCTGCGCCACCTTGCCCCACTGTCGGGTTACCGGGTAGAAAGCAGTGGATCTCTCCCATAGACAGGGGCTGTGGATCGGACACATTAGCTGGAGCGACTCAGCGGGCCAGGCAGCATCTGTGGAGGGATTGGTAGCCGGAGTTCAGTGAAAGAACGGGATTCAGACAGGGAGAGGAGTCAGGAGTCCGGGCACTGGGCATTGGGCACAGACACAAGGACTCTCACAGAAACAGGGGCAGGGGATGGGAAAGCGGAGTTAGGAAAGGGTGACGCCGTCCATTTTGCCACAAGAACAGGAAAGTATATATTGTAAATAGCAGGAGTTTGAAGAACGTTGATATTTGGAGGGAAATGTTCGTCGGGCAGAGACATTGAATCCCTTACCGAGGCTGTATGGAGGTTGTTACCGAGGGGGTTCAGGCCAGCGGTCGGCAGGTCCGTGAAGAGGATAAATGGATGTTGGAGTTGATCTGAGGAACGGACCCACCCCGAAAGGTCACCTATTCATGTTCTCCTCAGATCTGCTGAGTTACTCCAGCACTCTGTGAAACGTCACCTATCCATGTTCTCCTCTGATGCTACCTGACCCGTTGAGTTACTCCAGCAAAGAAAGGCACAGATTGCTGGAGTAACTCAATGGGTTAGGCAGCATCTCTGGAGGCGATGTTTCGGGTCGAGACCCTTCATCAGACTAGAGTTACTCCAGTCACCCGATGCGAAGTTGGTGCCGGGACATGGCGGGGAGGTACAGGACCTTTGACTGGTTGTGAGCCGGCCAGGCACCGTCTGTGGAGGACATACGGAGGCGGCGTCTTGGGGCGCGACCCTCGCGTGGCGCTGGATGCCTCCAACTCTTCCATGTCTTGTGCTCTCATCACATAAACTGCGATAGGGATGGTTCGTCTCCTAGTCGGGGCAGTGAAGGGTCAATAATAAATTGCTTTCCAATAAAATAGAATTTATTAATGCATTGGTAAATTTGTCGCCAAATGTGGAATGGGATTTGACTTGCCTTAATGTGCAGTCAAGTGATCTTAATTATCTAAGCGATCTATACATGGAGGGAGGCAAGGGGATGTGGGGAGATGTTAAGGCAAGAACTCAGGAAAGATAGAAACTGTACCAGGAAAGCACTTGGAATCCAGCGACCAATCTGATGTGCTGGTGTTGGAGAGGGTCCTGAGGAAATTTACTAGAATGATCGCAGAGATGATTGGGTTAACATATGATGAGCGTTTGATGGCACTGGGCCTCTACTCGCTAGAGATTAGAAAGATAACAGTGAACCTCGTTGAAACTTGCAGAATCGTGAAAGGCCTGGATAGAGTGGATGTGGAGAGCACGTGTCTACTCACGGGAGAGTCTCAGACCAGAGGCCTCAGAATAAAAGGATGATCCTTTAGGAAGGAGATGAAGAGGAATTTCTTTAATAGGGTGGTGGATTTGTGGAATTATTTGTCACAGACGGCTGTGGAGATCGTCAATGGACATTTTTAAGGCAGAGATTGCTAGATTCTTGATTAGTACGGGTGTCAGCGGTTACAGGGAGAAGGCAGGAGAATGGGGTTGAGAGGGAAAGATAGATCAGCCATGATCCAATGGCCGAGTAGACTTGATTGGCCGAATGGCCTAATTCTGCTCCTAGAACTTATGAACATGAGTTGGGTCGGAAAACATGCAGCAGGATGGAACACTGAAGGAAGGTTCAGCAGCAACCTGCACCTGCTCTGGGAACCAGGGCTGGGATATGGAGCTTCCCAATGGACAGGGCCAGGCTGTGGGCAGAGGAAATCTGCAAGTTTGAAAAAAACAGAAACTGATAGAAGCTCTCAGCCGGTCAGGGGACAGGCAGGCCGGATGGGGCGGGGCAGTCTCCCTGCAGAAAGGATACAGTTAATGCCCCTGCCAAGTCAAAGTCAAGTCAAAAGAGTTTATTGTCATGTGTCCCTGACAGGACAATGAAATTCTTTCTTTGCTTCAGCACAACAGAACATAGTAGGCATTGACTACAATTATATACGTAAATACACACATGAATGAATAAATTGATAAAGTACAAATAACAGATGGATGGGTATTAATGTTCAGACTATCCCACTTAGGAAACTCGATTGGAAGACCTCCCTGATGGAATAAAACTGGGTGAAAAAAAGGTCTTACCTTCCACTACCTGCAACCTCCGGCAACCACCTTCAACTAGCATCGCAACCGGCTTCGACTAAAAAATTACCAATTTTTAAAACGGCAACCTATTTTGAGTTTTTTGAAATAATCGCCGGAACATAGAAGAAGCAGAAACCACTTTCGACCATTAGGGAGACTGACAAAAACCTCCGGGAACCGCACGGAAATCTTGGGTGTGGCGCAAAGTCTCCAGAGGTTTCCGTTCAGGTTTCCCAAGTTGGACAGGGGCATTAGAGGCACTGGAGGGTGGGCAGTGGGTGAGGAATGAGGGCCGGCCTGAGGAGAAACTCCAGCGTTCCAGGGCTTATCATGAGATCCTCCAGACAGGGAATTCTAAATGACCCGAGTGAAGGAGATACTCCTCATCTCAGCACTAAATGGCACACACATACTTAGAAAATATTAAAAAAAAATAAACTTAAAAAAAACTGCAGATGCTGGAAATCTGAAATAAATGCAGAAAATGCCAGGTAAACCCCGAAGATCAGGCCGCATCTGTGGAGAGAGAAACTGTTAATGTTTCAGGTCTGGGATCTTTCATCAGAACTGAGCAAGAGAGGGACAAGAATTAACCTCCTCCACCCACTGCTTGCCATCCTTACCCCCCTCCACAACACTGCCTCACCTTCCCTACCCTCTCCATCCTCCTCCCCCACCCACCCTCTCATCCCCACCCACCAATCTCACCCAGCCCCCACCCTCCCCCCAACCCTCCTGCCCCACCCCACCCCACCCTGCTCCACTCTTCCCCACCCCACCCTGCCCCACCCTACTCTGCCCCTACTCCCACCTTCCCCCACCTCCCCGACCTGCCCACCCTCATGCCTCCTCCTCTTAATATTGACATTCTAGGATTTCACCATCTCCCGTGCTGAATTCCCCAGTTACAATATCAGCTTCAGTCATGAAATCGGATGCCATGTATTCACTTAAGGTGCAAAAGGGGAAGGTCAAAGCAGAGGTGGAACTGCAAACGTGGTTGAGATGTGCTTTACTGCTGTAATGAATGAGGATACGGTTGGAAGTTCTTCAAATGAAGCTGTGCAGGTGGAGCATAAAGAAGGGTCTCGACCCGAAACATCACCCATTCCTTCTCTCCAGAGATGCTGCCTGGCCCACTGAGTTTCTCCAGCATTTTGTGTCTGTTCCTATGGCTTGTGGACTTACTAGTATTGTAGACTTTTAAAAGTTGTGTCCGATAAGGCCCAGGGCCCTGTGCATGTCACTATCTGCGATCTCTCACATATTAAATAAAGTGCTTGCTCTTGTCAAAATGAACTACCTCACATTTCCCTAGATTATATTCCATTGCTAGATTGTTGCCCGCCCACTTAACCCACATCCTATAGTCCTCACAAATCCTCTGTACATCTCACCCTCCCATCTTCCTTCCTACTCTTTTGTACAATTCTAACAAGTTCCCCTCTTTCTCTGGTCCAAGGAAAACATACCCAGCCCATCCAGTCTCTCCCTAGAACTATGTTGACACAGTGCCGCAGGGGCAGAGTGGCTGCCTTACAGCCAGAGACCCAGGTTCAATCCTGACTATGGGTGCTGTCTGTCTGGAGTTTGAATGTTCTCCCTGTGTCTGCATGGGTTTTCTCTGGGTGCTCCAGTTTCCTCCCACACTCCAAAGACGTACAGGTTTATAGGTTAATTGGCTTTGCATAATTGTAAATTGTCCCTGGTGTGTTGGATGGTGCTAGTGTACAGGATATATATAACCATATAACATATAACAATTACAGCATGGAAACAGGCCCTCTCGGCCCTTCCAGTCCGTGTCGATCATTTGTTTTCCCCTAGTCCCATCTACCTGCACTCAGACCATACCCCTCCATTCCCTTCCCGTCCATATACCTATCCACTTTACTTTTAAATGTTAAAATCGATCCTGCCTCCACCACTTCTGCTGGAAGCTCATTCCACACAGCCACCACCCTCTGAGTAAAGAAGGTCCCCCTCACGTTACCCCTAAACTTCCGTCCCTTAATTCTCATGTCATGCCCTCTTGTTTGAATCTTCCCTATCCTTAATGGGAAAAGCTTATCCACGTCAACTCTGTCTATCCCTTTCATCATTTTAAAGACCTCAATCAAGTCCCCCCTTAACCTTCTGCGCTCCAAAGAATAAAGACCTAACTTGTTCAACCTTTCTCTGCAACATAGTTGCTGGATCCCAGGCAACATTCTAGTAAATCTCCTCTGTACTCTCTCTATTTTGTTGACATCCTTCCTATAATTAGGCGACCAAAATTGTGCACCATACTCCAGAATTGGTCTCACCAATGCCTTGTACAATTTTAACATTACTTCTCTGCTCCTATATTCAATGCTCTGATTTATAAAGGCCAGCACACCAAAGGCTTTCTTTACCACCCCATCTACATGCGATTCCACCTTCAGGGAACTATGCACAGTTATTCCTAGATCCCTCTGTTCCACAGCATTCCTCAATTCCCTACCATTTACCATGTACGTCCTATTTTGATTTGTCCTGCCAAGATGTAGCACTTCACACTTATCAGCATTAAACTCCATCTGCCATCTTTCACCCCACTTTTCCATATGGCCCAAATCTCTCTGTAGACTTCATCTACTTCATTATCTATAACACCACCTATCTTAGTATCATCTGCATACTTACTTATCCAATTTTCCACCCCATCATCCAGATCATTGATGTACATGACAAACAACAGTGGACCCAACACAGATCCCTGAGGCACCCCACTGGTCACCGGCTTCCAACCTGACCAACAGCCATCCACCATTACTCTCTGACATCTCCCCTTCAGCCACTGTTGAATCCATCTTGCTACTCCGCCATTAACACCCAAAGATTGAACCTTCTTAACCAACCTTCCATGGGGAACCTTGTCAAAGGGCTTACTGAAATCCATATAGACAACATCCACTGCTTTACCCTCATCAATTTCCCTAGTAACTGCTTCAAAAAATTCAAGAAGGTTTGTCAAACATGACCTTCCAGGCACAAATCCATGTTGACTGTTCCTGATCAGACCCTGTTTATCCAGATGCTTATATATATTTTCTCTAAGTATCCTTTCCATTAATTTACCCACCACTGACGTCAAACTAACAGGTCTATAATTGCTAGGTTTATTCTTTGAACCCTTTTTAAACAATGGAACAACATGCGCAGTACGCCAATCCTCCGGCACAATTCCCGTTTCTAATGACATTTGAAATATTTCTGTCATAGCTCCTGCTATTTCTACACTAACTTCCCTCAATGTCCTAGGGAATATCCTGTCAGGACCTGGAGATTTATCCACTTTTATATTTTTCAAAAGTGTCAGTACTTCCTCCTCTTTGAATCTCATAGTTTCCATAGCTACTCTACTTTTGGATGATTGTTAGTTGGCGTGGTCTCAGTATTATACAGTAATATTTAGCATTATTTAGCATTATTCAGCATTATTCCATAATATTCAGCATTATTCAGCATCCTGCAGAATTACATCAGTTGGTCAAATCAGCTGCCAGCAGAGACACAAACCCAGTGAGCTGGTTGTGGTTGAGATACTTGCCACTGCCCCATCTACACTACTCGGATGTGGACAGGTTTTGTCCATTGAATGGCACTAATAACTCAGCAGCAGTTCAGGCTGATGACTCATCACTACCTTCATCGAGGGCAATTAAGGATGGACAAGACATGCTTTCCATCCAACCTCTGCCCCCAGTGATATACAGCTGTCTGAATGGACATCGATAATACCACAGTACAACCGTTAAAATACATTTGGACAGATATCTAGATAGGAAGGGGACAGAAAGTTATGGGCTAAACAAAGGCAAGTGCTATCAGGCCAGTATAGCAACTTGGTTGGCCTGGTCTAGGTGGGCCGAACAGTCGGTTCCTGTGCAGTACAGCTCCATGACTCTATAACTCTATCTATAACTTCTCCACACTTGTGTTAAACCACTGAATTACAATCTAACTCAGTTCCTCATTATCAGATCAGACATGTACATGTGAGGATCTGGGTTATGTGCAGGCAGATAGGAGATGGTCTTGGCATCATGGAAGGCACAGACACTGAAGAGCCTGTTCCGGTGCCTTACTCTTCTATGTTCCATCAATGGGTTTTGAAGTGAATTACTGAAGAGCCAATGGGCCCTTCCTCAATCCAGGTAGTGACCACTCACTGCGAAAGGAATTCTCCCTTCTGGAGGGCTTCCCCACCACCACAGCGGACAGTGCTCCTGGCCTTGTCTCATCTTGTTTCCCACACTGTGTTCCTGGACAGAGCACGAGCATGTTCCCCTCATCCTCCCCAGTGCCTCTTGCCGTTACACCAAGCTCCAGGAAGCACACCTCATGTTACATCTGGGCACGGCCCTCTCTCCTTCTAGTTGATTTAAAAGGCAATTAGATTGGCACATGCAGGGAATGTAGGGATATGGTTCCCATGCAGTTAGAGGGGATTAGAGTCATTGAATCATTCAGCACTGAAACAAGGCCAAAATCTACCCGCCCCATCTGCCTGCATTTGGCACACATCGTTCTAAACCTTTCCTTCTACGTACGTGTCCAAATGTATTTTAAATGTTGTTCTAGTTTCTGCCACACCTACCTCCTCTGGTAGCACAATCCATATGCCAGCTACCTTCTATGTGAAAAATGTTGCCCCTCATTTTCCTATTAAATCTTTCCCCTTTCTCCTTCAACCTACAATATGTCCTCTAGTTCTTCATTCCCATACTTTGGGTAAAATACTCTGTTTAATTCAACTTGGCGGAGATATTGTGGCTAAAAGCCCTGCTCCTATGCGGTACTGTTCTATGTGTAGAAAGGAACAGTAGATGCTGGTTTATACTGAAGATAGACATAAATGCTGGAGTAACTCAGTAGGTCAGGCAGCATCTCTGGAGAAAAAGGATGGGTGAGTCTGAAGAAGGGTTCCGACCTAAAACATCACCCATCCTTTCTGGAAACAGGCCCTTTGGTCTGTCCACACTGGCCAACATGTCCCAGCTACACTAGTCCCACCTGTCTGCTCTTGGTCCATATCCCTCCAAACCTGTCCTAACTGTTTCTTAAAAATGTTGGGTTAGTCCCAGCTTCAACTACCTCCTCTGACAGCTTGTTCTATACACCCACCACCCTTTGCGTGAAAAAGTTACTCCTCAGATTCCTAGTAAATCATTTCCCCTTCACCTTGAACCCATGTCCTCTGGTCCTTGATTCCCCTACTCTGGGCAAGAGATTCTGTGCATCTACCCGATCTATTCCTCTATTCCTTTTTGTAAATTCTGACTTGATGGGCACTTGCCAGACTGCACAACACCATCCAGAGACGCGTAACACATAACATGTTTGACTGCTCCAACATTTCACCCTATTACATATGCTGCACCCTGTACCCTCCACAACCTTCTCTGCTAAATAGAGATGCATTCAAAGATATTTTTTGAAGCAATCTGCAAGGATTCTTACGAGGGACGAGAGTGGGCATATGATAGAAGTGCCCTTGTGAGAAGGGGTGATCTATGGTCTGTATGGATTCAATGGGTCAAATGGCATGTTTCGAGTAACAAAGAACTGCAGATGCTGGATTACACCAAAGATAGACTCAAAATGCTGGAGTAACTCAGTGGGACAGGCAGCATCTCTGCAGAGAAGGAATGGGTGATATTTCAGGTTGTGAAGTCTGAAGAAGTGTCTGGACCCAAAACATCACCCATTCCTTCTCTCCGGAGATGCTGCCTGTCCCACTGTGTTACTCCAGCATTTTGTGTCTATCTATGGACACATTTCCATGGACTTTAATGGATTTTATCGTGCACTAAACATTATTCACGTTATTCCCTTTATCACGTATCTGTACACTATATATGGCTCGATTGTAATCAGGTATTGTACTTCCATGGACTGGTTAGCACGCAGCAAAAGCTTTTCGCTGTACCTCGGTATATGTGACAGTAAACTAAACTCAACACAAAAAACTTAACCCAAGATTGCCATTGAAATGGAGGCTTATAATACTATGAGGGGCGAGGATGGAGTCTGGAACTAGAGGGCGGAGGTGAGAGGAGAAATTTAAAGATGTTCTGAGGAGTAAGGTTTTAACACTGTGAGTGGCGGTCATCTGGAATGAGCTGCCAGTTACAACTATAACAGTCAAAGGGATTTGAATAGGAATAGAGTAGAGGGATACTGGCCTAAGGTTTCAAAGGTTTCAAAGGTTTCAACGGTCTTTTATTGTCACATGTACCAATTAAGGTACAGTGCTATGTGAATTACCATACAGCCATACGAAAAACAAGCAACAAGACACACAACTACTTAAAAGTTAACTTAAACATCCACCACAGCGGATTCCCCACACTCCTCACTGTGATGGAAGGCAAAAAAGTCCAATCTTCTTCCCCTTTATTCTCCCGCGGTCGGGGCAGTCGAACCATCTGTCGGTGCGGTCGAAGCTCCTGCGGCTTGGAGTTCCTGAAGTCATTCTCTGACCAGTGACCGCGGGCTCCGTGATGTTAGTCCCGTTGGTTCCCGCGGTGGTGTTCTCAAAATTGGTCTCCAGCAAAGGCCGGCAAATTCTCGATGTTAGGCCACAGTGCGGATGGACATACGATAGGGAACAAAATCACATCCCTGTCGAGGTAAGAGTTTAGAAAAAGATTCCCCCAGCCAACCCCCCCCCCCCCCCCCACGCCCACATAAAACAGGCTAAAGAACACTAAAAACATACATTTAACACATACAATAGAAAGAAATACACACACAATAGAAAGAAATACACACACAATAGAAAGAAAAGAGAGACAGACTGTTGGCGAGGCAGCCTAATTCAGGCTAATGGGAGTCGTGTAGACATCGTGGGCTTATGGACAAGGTTGTATCATAGACTTGCTTCTGTACTGTACAATCCCTGGCCAAACCTGTTTCCTCATTTTCTCAGTTCTGCTGAAGACTCCCAGACCTGAAAGGTCATCTGTTTTTCTTTTCACAGATGCTGCCTGAAGTGCTGAATTTTCCAGCATGTTCTGTTCCTGTCTCCTTTCTATTGCCTGTCCTTCTGACCATCTCAGCTGCAGCAGTAGATAAGTCTAAAGAAGGGCCGAAACGTCCCCTATTCCTTTTCTAATAAGATGCTGTCGGACCCCCTGAGTTACTCCAGCATTTAGTGTCTATCTTCAGTATAAACCAGCATCTACAGTTCCTTCCAACAGAATGGATAGGTTTCTCTGGAATGTGTTGGTTGTAGGTGGGACAGTTTGGAATTACTCCCTTGTAGCCTGGAAACTTCACCACAGGTCAATAATGGCTCACCTGAAGGATACAGTGGCTGACTGCAAAGCCTTCTGAGTTCCAGGGATGAGGAGCAATGAGAAATTTGCTTCCCTGGGCTCCTGTTTACACTGTGTGGCATGCTGTCATGTTGAAGCCGCTCTCACCGAGCAAGGGATAAGCGATAAGGTGCAGCACGATGGTGTGGCGGGAGAGCCGCTGCCTTATAACCATATAACCATATAACCATATAACAATTACAGCAAGGAAACAAGCCATCTCGGCCCTTCTAGTCCATGCCGAACACTTATTCTCCCCTAGACCCATCTACCTGCACTCAGACCATAACCCTCCATTCGTTTCCCGTCCATATACCTATCCAATTTATTTTTAAATGATAAAATCGAACCTGCCTCCACCACTTCCACTGGAAGCTCATTCCACACAGCTACCACTCTCTGAGTAAAGAGGTTCCCCCTCATGTTACCCCTGAACTTCTGTCCCTTAATTCTCAAATCATGTCCTAGAATCATGGAATCATAGAATCATAGAAAATATGTGCAGGAGTAGGCCATTCGGCCCTTCGAGCCTGCACCGCCATTCAATATGATCATGGCTGATCATCCAACTCAGTATCCTGTACCTGCCTTCTCTCCATACCCCCTGATCCCTTTAGCCACAAGGGCCACATCTAACTCCCTCTTAAATATAGCCAATGAACTGGCCTCAACTACCTTTTGTGGCAGAGAATTCCACAGATTAACCACTCTCTGTGTGAAAAATGTTTTTCTCATCTCGGTCCTAAAAGACTTCCCCCTTATCCTTAAACTGTGATACCTTGTTCTGGAATTCCCCAACATCGAGAACAATCTTCCTGCATCTAGCCTGTCCAACCTCTTAAGAATTTTGTAAGCCTCTATAAGATCCCCCCTCAATCTCCTAAATTCCAGCGAGTACAAGCTGAGTCTATCCAGTCTTTCTTCATATGGAAGTCCTGCCATCTCAGGAATAAGTCTGGTGAACCTTCTCTGTACTCCCTCTATGGCAAGAATGTCTTTCCTCAAATTAGGAGACCCAAACTGTATGCAATACTCCAGGTGTGGCCTCACCAAGACCCTGTACAACTGCAGTAGAACCTCCCTGCTCTTGTACTCAAATCCTTTTGCTATGAATGCCAACATACCATTCGCTTTCTTCACAGCCTGCTGCACCTGCATGCCTACTTTCAATGACTGGTGTACCATGACACCCAGGTCTCGTTGCATCTCCCCTTTTCCTAATCGGCCACCTTTCAGATAATAATCTACCCTCCTGTTTTTGCCGCAAAAGTGGATAACCTCACATTTATCCACATTATACTGCATCTGCCATGTATGGTGTACAATTTTGGTCGCCTAGTTATAGGAAGGATGTCAACAAAATAGAGAGAGTACAGAGGAGATTTACTAGATTGTTGCCTGGGTTCCAGCAACTATGTTACAGAGAAAGGTTGAACAAGTTAGGTCTTTATTCTTTGGAGCGCAGAAGGTTAAGGGGGGACTTGATTGAGGTCTTTAAAATGATGAAAGGGATAGACAGAGTTGACGTGGATAAGCTTTTCCCATTGACGGTAGGGAAGATTCAAACAAGAGGGCATGACATGAGAATTAAGGGACAGAAGTTTAGGGGTAACGTGAGGGGGAACTTCTTTACTCAGAGGGTCGTGGCTGTGTGGAATGAGCTTCCAGCAGAGGTGGTGGAGGCAGGATCGATTTTAACATTTAAAAGTAAAGTGGATAGGTATATGGACGTGAAGGGAATGGAGGGGTATGGTCTGAGTGCAGGTAGATGGGACTAGGGGAAAACAAATGGTCGGCACGGACTGGAAGGGCCGAGAGGGCCTGTCTCCGTGCTGTAATTGTTATATGGTTATATGGTTATTTGCCCACTCACCCAACCTATCCAAGTCACCTTGCAGCCTCCTAGCATCCTCCTCACAGCTAACACTGCCCCCCAGTTTCGTGTCATCCACAAACTTGGAGATGCTGATTTCAATTCCCTCATTCAGACCTCTTGTTTGAATCTTCCCTACTCTCAATGGAAAAAGCTTATTCACGTCAACTCTGTCTATCTCTATTTGTTTTGGGGAAAACAAATGGTCGGCACGGACTGGAAGGGCCGAGAGGGCCTGTTTCCGTGCGGTAATTGTTATATGGTTATATCCCTCTCATCATTTTAAAGAACTCTATCAAGTCCCCCCTTAACCTTCTGCACTCCAACAAATAAAGACCTAACTTGTTCAACCTTTTTCTGTAACTTAGGTGCTGAAACCCAGGCAACATTCTAGTAAATCTCCTCTGTACTCTCTCTATTTTGTTGACATCTTTCCTATAATTTGGCGACCAGAATTGTACACCATACTCCAGAATTGGCCTCACCAATGCCTTGCACAATTTTAGCATTACATCCCAACTTCTATACTCAATGCTCTGATTTATAAAGGCCAGCACACCAAAAGCTTTCTTTACCACCCTATCTACATAAGATTCCACCTTCAGGGAACTATGCACAGTTATTGCTAGATTCCTCTGTTCAACTGCATTCCTCAATTCGCTACCATTTACCATGTATGTCCTATTTTGATTTGTCCTTCCAAGATGTATCACCTCACACTTATCAGCATTAAACTCCATCTGCCATCTTTCAGCCCACTCTTCCAAATGACCTAAATCTCTCAAAACCACCTATCCGCATACTTACTAATCCAATTTACCACACCATCATCCAGATCATTGATGTATATGACAAACAACAGTGGACCCAACACAGATCCCTGAGGCACCCCACTAGTCACCGGCCTCCAACCTGACAAACAGTTATCCACCATTACTCTCTGGGGTATCTCCCATGCAGCCATTGTTGAATCCATCTTGCTACTCCACCATTAATATCCAACAATTGAACCTTCTTAACCAACCTTCCATGTGGAACCTTGTCAAAGGCCTTACTGAAGTCCATATAGACAACATCCACCGCTTTACCCTCATCAATTTCCCTAGTAACCCCTTCAAAAAATTCTGCCTTACAGTACCAGATACCCAGGTTCGATCTTGATGACTGCCGCTTGTCTGTATGTAGTTTGTACGTTCTCCATGTGATCTGCGTGGGTTTTTCCCGGATTCTCCGGTTTCCTTCCACACTCCAAAGACATACAGGTTTGTAGGTTAGTTTGCTTCGGTAAAGATTGGAAATTGTCCCTCGTGTGAAGGATGGTGCTAGTGTTCGGGGATTGCGGTTTGGCATGGAGTCGGCGGGTCTAAAGGCCTGTTTCCGCGCTGTATCTCTAAACTAAACCAAGATGAGCCAATCCCACCACAGCCCAGTCACTGCCTGCCTCTGGCTCCTGTATATTATGCAGCGTTTAACCTCAATCTCGACGTTCACCTGTGAGAACGGTGCACTGATAATCAACTGTGCAGAATTTTACATTTCATTTCCACCTGATTGGAAACCCCTGAAGCTAAACATAAAAGCACTTGAGGAGTTTTGCCAAGCATTGATTCAGGATATAATAAAAAATCATAATTCAATGAAACATGGTTGTAGCCAGGAGCAAAGATGGTATTTGGCAGATTTGCCCGTGTTGTTTCAAGATATTACAAATAATATGAATGATTGGCAAGGGAACAGACAAGTGTATTGGGGTTTCCAAATGTTATTTAATATGCTGCTGCAAAAAAGAATATTACTCAAGCTGGGGATTGTGCATTATGTTGGCACGGATAGCGAAGAGCTAATTAACTGAGATGAATGGGTCATTTTTGGATTGGACATCAGTAACTGGCATGGAGTCACAGTGATCCACGCTGAAGCCTCAACTGTTAATATTCACAAGATATGAGATGACACAGCGTGTACCATAGTAATGTTTTTGCTGGTACAAAAATGGTGGGTTGGCAAGTCATGAGGATTTCAGGGAACCAGCAAAGTGACATACTACAGTGGGATCTAGGGGTCCAAGTCCATAATTCCCTGAAAGAGGCAACACAAATAGACAGAGTGGTAAAGATATCACATGTCCTTTGTCTATCCACTTTCCGAGCCCCCACTCCCTCATCTTTACTATGGATGTTCAGTCACTCTACACCTCCATCCCTCACCAGGTACCTTTCACCTTAAAGCCCTCCGTTTCTTCCTCGACCGCAGAACCATCCAATTTCCCTCTACTAACACTCTACTCAGCCTAGCGGAGCTGGTCCTCACCCTCAACAGCTTTTCCTTTCACTCCTCCCACTTCCTCCAAGTCCAAGGCGTAGCTATGGGCACGTGCATGGGCCCCAGCTATGCCTGCCTCTTTGTAGGGTACGTTGAACAATCCTTGTTCCAGGATACACTGGCCCTATCCCCGAACTCTATCTCCATTACATTGATGACTGCATGGGTGCTACCTCCTGCACCCATGCAGAACTCATGAACTTCATCAACTTCACCACCAATGTTCATCCTGCACTCAAATTTACTTGGACCATCTCCGACACCTCCCTCCCCTTTCTTCGCATCAAAAATTATGAGAGGCATTGAACTTCATTACTTTTCCTATATATAGAAAAGGGCGGCAGCTCAGCACAGCTGGAAGAGCTGGTGCTTCACAGCACTAGAGACCTGGATTCAGCTCTGACCTACGGTGCTGTCTATGTGTAGTTTGCACGTTCTCCCTGTGATCATGTGGGTTTCTTCCCACACCCCAGAGGCGGATAGAAACTGGGAGGTCATGTTGCAGTTGTATAAGATGTTGGTGAGTCCACATTCAGAATATTGTGTTCAGTTCTAGGCACCATGTTATAGGGAAGATTTGTTAAGTTTGAAAGGGTTCAGAAAAGGATGTTGCCAGGACTAGAGGGTGTGAGCTATGGGGAGAGGTTAAGTAGGCTGGGTCTCTATTCCATGGAGCGTTGGAGGATGAGGGAAGATCTTATAGCGGTGTACAAAAAAACGAGAGGAATAGATCGGATAGATGCACAGAGTCTTTTGCCTAGAGTATGGGAATTGAGGAATACAAGCCATAGGTTCAAGGTGAAGGGGAAAAGATTTAATAGCAATCCGAGGGGTAACTTTTTCACACAAAGGTTGGTGGGTGAATGGAACAAGCTGCCAGAGGAGGCAGTTGAGACTGGGACTATCCCATCGTTTATGAAACGGTTAGACAAGTACATGGATAGGACAAGTTTGGAGGGATATGGACCAAGCACAGGCAAGTGGGACTAGTGTAGCTGGGACATGTTGGCCGGTGTGGGCAAGTTGGGCTGAAGGGCCTGTTTCCACACTATATCACTATATGACTATGACTCGATGATGTGCGGGTTTGCCGATTAATTTTCCTCTGTAAATTGTCCCTGTAAATTGTGGGATAACAGGGTGAATGGGTGATCAATGGTCGGTGTGGTCTCGGTGCACTGAAGGGCCTGTTTCCGTGCTGTTCCTCTAAACTAGTGGGAAGTAGTCAGTTGGGCCGAGGGTTGATTGAGGCACAATGATGGGGCACCAGCGCTATTATTCCGCTGGTGAGAACTCGCTGACTGAGCGGGGTCCCTCTGCAGGGGTTGTGGAGCTTCGACTAACTGCAGTAAGAGGAAGCAGCTGGAGTTTGTTTTCAGTGAAATCTTTGGTATCTGAGAGAAATTCCAGCTTTGCAGTTCAGCCTGTAGGGCAAAGTGGGAATTGTTTGAATGCTTTCGAAGGGAAAGGGCAGGTCAGTAAGTCTGTGGATGAGGCAGCCGGGACTGACAGAGAAGCAGCACGGAACAGGAACTTCGGCACTGGTCATGAACTGTGAATCATTGCAGACTGACCACTGCCCGGCTGTACAAGGTCACGTCACAGTGAAACCCCTCCATTGCTGTGTTATCATTGGCTGGAGATAGACACAGAGTGCTGGAGTAACTCAATGGGTCAGGCAGTATCTCTGGGGGAAAGGAATAGGTGACATTTCGGTTCAAAACCTTTAATTGGATAACATTTGCTGGACTTGGGTCCGGATTAGACAGAACTGAAATGCCGTGGATTCATGTCTCAACTGAAATGTACCATTTTTCACAAAGATTCACACCTGCTCACGGGCTCAAACCCTCGAGTGGTTTTGAACCCAGGAACAATGTCACAATGAGGTGTCACTTGGTCACAATGAAGGACTATGTGAACCCATTCATCAAAGAGCTCGGGCTTACAGCATTAAATCACATAATCTCAGTCATTATCTCATTACTGCTTATTGCTATAAATTGCTTTGGGACTTCAGACATCATGAGCCTATCTGGACAGGAACACGTCTCACTTTCTCATTTTCTGACTGCTATTTGATTGCATCAAGTTCAAGGGAACAACACCAGGAAGCCTGTGAAATTACACAGTGAGATATAGATAACCTACAGAAATGGATGGAGTTAGGTGTGAAAAGAGGGAGTTAGGTATGGTCCTTGTGGCTAAAGGGATCAGGGGGTATGGAGAGAAGGCAGGTACAGGATACTGAGTTGGATGATCAGCCATGATCATATTGAATGGCGGTGCAGGCTCGAAGGGCCGAATGGCCTGCTCCTGCACCCATTTTCTATGTTCAAGCATGTGTGAGGTGTTGCAATTTGGGAGGTCTAACGTAAGGATGTGTGGCACGGCGGCACAGCGGGCGAGTTGCTGCCTTACAGCGCCAGAGCACCGGGTTCAATCCTGACTATGGGTGCTGTCTGGCTATGGGTGCTGTTTGTACATTCTCCTCATGACCTGCGTGGGGTTTTCTCGATGGAGCTCTGGTTTCCTCCCATAATTCAAAGACGTATTTGTAGGCTAATTGGTTTGGTTTAAATGTAAGATTGTCCGTCATGTGTGTATAGAGTTAGTGTGCAGGGATCACTGACCTAGGTGGGCCGAAGGGCCTGTTTCTAAACTAAACTAAACTAAACTAAACTAAAAGATAAAATATAATTAATGGCATGATACTTAACACCATGGATGTCCAAGTCCAAAACTCGCTGAAAGTGACCACAAAGGTAGATAGAGTGGTAAGGAAGGCAGACATGATGTATTTGTCTTCATTTGTGAGGACATTGAATATAAGAGTCAAGAACATTTGATAGATCTTTATATGACTTTGGTTAGACTGCATTTGGAGTACAGCATGCATTTCTGGTCGCCCCAGATGTGGAGGCTTGGTAAACGGTGCAGAAGGGGTTTACCAGAATGATTCCTCGATTACGAGGTTTTATCTACAGGGAGAGGTCAGACAGACTTGGATTGCGTTTTTTTTAATGCTGAATGGTTACTGGGAGACCTAATGGAAGAATATGAAATTATAAAGAGGTAGCAAGTCAGAATCTTTTCCCTTGGATAGAAAAATCAAAGACCAGAGCACAGCTTTAAGGTCAGAGGGAAAAGTTTAAAGGACATTTTTTTCACACAGAGAGTGGTGAATTCGTGGAATTCTCTGCCACAGAGGCCAGTTCATTGGCTATATTTAAGAGGGAGTTAGGTGTGGTCCTTGTGGCTAAAGGGATCAGGGGGTATGGAGAGAAGGCAGGTACAGGATACTGAGTTGGATGATCAGCCATGATCATATTGAATGGCGGTGCAGGCTCGAAGGGCCGAATGGCCTGCTCCTGCACCCATTTTCTATGTTTCTATGTCTATGTAAATGTGCAGGGCAAGTTTCTTTACACAGATAGTGATGAGTGCCTAGAGCATGGTAATTGAAGCAGATACGTTTGTGGCATTGAACACGGTTGCGCAGCGGTGGAGTTGCTGCCTTATTTTCAGTTATGAACCCAGAGATCCGGGTTCAATCTTGACTATCTATGGGTGCCGTCTGTATGGAGTTGGTAGGCTCTCCCCGTGACCTGCATGAGTTTTCTCTGGGATCTCCGGTTCCTACCCACACTCCAAAGACATACAGGTTTGCCTTGAAGACCCCATGATGTGCTATAATGTTCTATGTTCTATGAACGTTTAAACCTTCCCTTTGGTTAATTTAAAGGATTCCAATTTGATATTTTTTCAAAGGTCATTCAAAACAGTGACATTTTCTGATCTCAATACATGAGAAAATTACCTAATTTATTTATTTTGCAGACTGAATCTCTGCTTCTTTATCCCAATATCCTGTCAACTTATCCTATGAAATGAGCATTGTCCTGGGAAGTTAGTTGTGGAAGTTACATGTCAAAACTGAGAGGCACACACTGCCCTACTTTGACAAAAGGAAGCAACTGACAGTAAGGCATTTTCTTGTAAATGAGGAAAACGTGTTATTCTTTCAGCTCTCGGTGATGGAATTTCTTACTTCTCCGGTATAAATATTTTCAAATTGTACTCAGAGAAGACTTATTTTGTTCACCATTTTTATTGTGTGTTAATAGTTTTGTGTAAAAAGCAGAGGCCCACAGGAGCCGTTGGAAGTGAAGGAGGGGAGGAGCGACACCCGACCGGTAAGGTTAAAAATCGAGCGCGGGGCTTGTTTTTCCAGGGCTTACCCAAATCCATAACGTTCCATTTGGAGAAGTGGGTTTTTTTTGAGGAAGCCGCTGATTTGTGGAAGAGGAACCCGAGGGAAGCAGCTGATTGGGTGCAACCCCGGGTTTACAATTTTACATTTCTGCCTTCTGGGAGTGAGGGATTTGGGAGTTAAGGATTCAGTATCTAGTAGTAAAGTTTAAAGGATAAGTTTTTGTGTTTTTTAATATTTAATACAGTGTTAATTTGAGAGTAAGGTTATGGCAGTAGAGATTGGCCCCGTGGTTTGTTCAGCCTGCAACATGTGGGAGATCAGGGAGATGGTCGGTGTCCCTGGTGACTATGTTTGCAGGAAGTGTGTCCAGCTGCAGCTCCTGGCAGACCGCATTGACGATTGGAACTGCGGCTGGATTCATACTGGAGGCATCCACGATGCGGAGAAAGTCGTGGATAGCACGTACAGTGAGTTGTCACAAATACGGCAGGCAAACGGTAAGAGGACAAGAAGGGAACGGGTGGCCGAATAGCCAGCAAAGCAGTAGGCAGGTAGTGCAGGAGTCCCCTGCGTCATCTCCCTCCTAAACAGGTATACCATTTTAGGATACTGTTGAGGGAGATGGCTCATTCAGGGGAATGCAGCAGCAGCCAGGTTCATGGCACCATGGGTGGCTCTGCAGCACATGAGGGGGGAAAAAAGAGGGGAAGGGCATAGTAATAGGGGATTCAATTGTCAGGGGAATAGATAGGCATTTCTGCGGCCACAAACGAGACTCCAGGATGGTATGTTGCCTCCCTGGTGCAAAGGTCAGGGATGTCACTGAACGGCTGCAGAACATTCTGGAGGGGGAGGGTGAACAGCCAGTTGTCGTGGTGCCATGTTGGCACCAACGATATAGGTAAAAAAAAGGGATGAGGTCCTACAAGGTGAATTTAGGGAGCTAGGAGATAAACTTAAAAGTAGGACCTCAAAGGTAGTAATCTCCGGATTACTACCAGTACCACGGGCCAGTCAGAGTAGAAATAGGAGGATAATGCAAATGAATACGTGGCTTTTTTTTGAAAAGTGGTGCAAGGGGGAGGGATTCAAATTTTTAGGGCACTGGGACCAGTTTCTGGGGGAGGTGGGACCGGTACAAACAGGACGGTTTGCACCTGGAATGGAATGGAACCAATGTTCTTGGGGGGAGTGTTTGCTAGTGCTGTCGGGGAGGATTTAAACTAATGTGGCAGGGGGAGCAGGGTGGGTACAAGAGCAGAGAGGCAGGAGGGTTGTAAAATGAGGGTAGAAGCATTAGGTAGCAAGGTGAAAGTAAAAGTGGCAGGCAGACAAAACCAGGGCAAAAATCAAAAAGGGCACTTTTCAGCAAAATTGTATAAGGGGTAAATGCGTTGTAAAGGACAAGCCTGAAGGCTTTGTGTCTCAATGCAAGGAGTATTCGTAATAAGGTGAACGAGTTGAACGTGCAGATAGATAATTAATGATTATGATATAGTTGGGATCACGGAGACATGACTCCAGGGTGACGTAGGCTGGGAGCTGAACATCCAGGGATATTCAATATTCAGGAGGGATAGAGAGAAAGGAAAAGGAGGTTGGGGTAGCGTTGCTTGGTTAGAGAGGAGATTAAAGCAATGGAAAGGAAGGACATTAGCTTGGAGGATGTGGAATCGGTATGGGTAGAGCTACAAAACACTAAGGGGCAGAAAACGCTGGTGGGTGTTGTGTACAGGCCACCTAACAGTAGCAGAGAAGTTGGGGGATGGTATCAAACAGGAAATTAGAAATGCCGTGCGACAAAGGCAAAACAGTTATAATGGGTGACTTCATTCTACATATAGATTGGGTTAATCAAATTGGCAGGGGTGCTGAGGAAGAGGATTTTTTGGAATGTATGCGGGATAGTTATCTAAATCAACATGTAGAGGAACCAACGAGAGAGAGCAGGCTATTTTTAGACTGGGTTTTGAGTAATGAGGAAGGGGTAATTAGCCGTCTTGTTGTACGTGCCCCCTTGGGCAAGAGTGACCATAATATGGTTGAGTTCTTCATTAGGATGGAGAGTGACGTTGTTAATTCAGAAACAATGGTTCTGAACTTAAAGAAAGGTAACTTTGAGGGTATGAGACGAGAATTGGCCAAGATTGACTGGCAATTAATTCTAAAAGGGTTGACGGTGGATATACAATGGAAGACATTTAAAGACTGCATGGATGAACTACAAAAATTGTTCATCCCAGTTTGGCAAAAGAATAAATCGGGGAAGGTAGTGCATCCGTGGATAACAAGGGAAATCAGGGATAGTATTCAAAGCAAAGGATGATGCGTACAAAGTAGCCAGAAAAAGCAGCATACCAGAGGACTGGGAGAAATTCAGAGACCAGCAGAGGAGGACAAAGGGCCTTAATTAGGAAAGGAAAAATAGATTATGAAAGGAAAACTGGCAGGGAACATTAAAAACTGACTGCAAAAGTTTTTATAGATATGTGAAGAAAAGAGGTTAGTTAAAACAAATGTAGGTCCCTTGCAGTCAGAAACAGGTGAGTTGATCATGGGGAACAAGGATATGGCGGACCAATTGAATAACTACTTTGGTTCCGTCTTCACTAAGGAAGACATAAATAATCTGCCGGAAATAGCAGGGGACTGTGGGTCAAAGGAGGAATTGAGTGAAAATCCAGGTCAGTCGGGAAGTGGTGTTTGGGTAAATTGAATAGATTAAAGGCCGATAAATCCCCAGGGCCAGATAGGCTGCATCCCAGAGTACTTAAGGAAGTAGCTCAGGAAATAGTGGATGCATTAGTGATAATCTTTCAAAACTCTTTAGATTCTGGAGTAGTTCCTGAGGATTGGCGGGTAGCAAATGTAACCCCTTTTTAAGAAGGGAGGGAGAGAGAAAACGGGGAATTACAGACCAGTTAGTCTAACATCGGTAGTGGGGGAAACTGCTATAGTCAGTTATTAAAGATGGGATAGCAGCACATTTGGAAAGTGGTGAAATCATTGGACAAAGTCAGCATGGATTTACAAAAGGTAAATCATGTCTGACGAATCTTGTGGAATTTTTCGAGGATGTAACTAGTAGCGTGGATAAGGGAGAAGAGAACCAGTGGATGTGGTATATCTGGACTTCCAGAAGGCTTTCGACAAGGTCCCACATAAGAGATTAGTATACAAACTTAAAGCATACGGTATTAGGGGTTCAGTATTGACGTGGATAGAGAACTGGCTGGCAAACAGGAAGCAAAGAGTAGGAGTAAACGGGTCCTTTTCACAATGGCAGGCAGTAACTAGTGGGGTACCGCAGGGCTCAGTGCTGGAACCCCAGCTGTTTACAATATATATTAATGATCTGGATGAGGGAATTGAAGGCAATATCTCCAAGTTTGCGGATGACACTAAGCTGGGGGGCAGTGTGTTCGCTGTGAGGAGGATGCTAGGAGACTGCAAGGTGACTTGGATAGGCTGGGTGAGTGGGCAAATGTTTGGCAGATGCAGTATAATGTGGATAAATGTGAGGTTATCCACTTTGGTGGCAAAAACAGGAAAGCAGACTATTATTTAAATGGTGGCCGATTAGGAAAAGGGGAGGTGCAGCGAGACCTGGGTGTCATGGTACACCAGTCATTGAAAGTAGGCATGCAGGTGCAGCAGGCAGTGAAAAAAGCGAATGGTATGTTAGCTTTCATAGCAAAAGGATTTGTAGTACAGGAGCAGGGAGGTTCTACTTCAGTTGTACAGGGTCTTGGTGAGACCACACCTGGAGTATTGCGTACAGTTTTGGTCTCCAAATCTGAGGAAGGACATTATTGCCATAGAGGGAGTGCAGAGAAGGTTCACCAGACTGATTCCTGGGATGTCAGGACTGTCTTATGAAGAAAGACTGGATAGACTCGGTTTATACTCTCTGGAATTTAGGAGATTAAGAGGGGATCTTATAGAAACTTACAAAATTCTTAAGGGGTTGGACAGGCTAGATGCAGGAAGATTGTTCCCGATGTTGGGGAAGTCCAGGACAAGGGGTCACAGCTTAAGGATAAGGGGGAAATCCTTTAAGACCGAGATGAGAAAGACTTTTTTCACACAGAGAGTGGTGAGTCTCTGGAACTCTCTGCCACAGAGGGTAGTTGAGGCCAGTTCATTGGCTATATTTAAGAGTGAGTTGGATGTGGCCCTTATGGCTAAGGGGATCAGAGGGTATGGAGAGAAGGCAGGTACGGGATACTGAGTTGGATGATCAGCCATGATCATATTGAATGGCGGTGCAGGCTCGAAGGGCTGAATGGCCTACTCCTGCACCTAATTTCTATGTTTCTATGTTTCTAAATATTCTCCAGTTTGTTTATGTGGGGGGAGGGGGCAACTTTTTTTCCAGTTTCTTATCTTACCGGAGATGTGATTATTTTCCGGATCGCATCTCTGGTCATTCTGCGGCCTACCATCGATGGAGCTGGAGGCCTCCTTGGACTGACTTGAACGCCACTGCAGGTGTGGACTTAACATTGGATAAATCCCTTGCCTGGGAGCGCTCCACCTGCGACCTGTGGACTTTACATTGGGACCTCGCATCTTGAGAGAGGCCTAGTCGGGAGCTCCGACAACGCGGAAGGTTCGACCCCTGCCCCGACCCGGAGTCTGATCGCCAGCGCGGGTGATGCAGGAGCTGATCGCCCCGATGTGGAGGGCCCAAACGCTGCCGGCTACGGGAATTAAGATTGTGCCGTCAACGGAGTGCTCGAGGATCCCGACCGCGGGAGAGCTAAGGGAAGAGATTTGAACTTTTTTTCACCTTCCATCACAGTGAGGAATGTGGAGGATTCACTGTGGTGGATGTTTATGTTAGAATGTGTTTTGTGTGTTCCGTTGTTTTTTATTTGTATGACTGACTTGGCGAATTAAATAGTAAGATTAAACGAGAACTTACCAAGTTCGAAGGTTGATCTTTATTTTATGAGGAGTTGCGGTGAGGGATTTCGTGAAGACCCCGCCAGCATGCATGCACGACATTCTTCAAAGCAGCGGTGTGGAATCACAGAACGCATCATGACTGGAAATAGTGAGATTAAGAACGTAGAACATACCAGTTGAGCTTATGATAGAGGGTGGGAGCGGAGGGCATGAAATCCCTCACCGCAACTCCTCATATAATAAAGATCAACCTTTGAACTTGGTAAGTTCTCGTTTAATCTTACTATTTTACTTCAGAGTCACGTGAGTGACTTCGTGAACATTTCAAAGCTCTGTGATTTCATGCCCTGGACATCGTCCATGCTATCACACTGCCGCCATACTGATGGAGGAAGGTAGTTAATGCATTCCAGACTAAACAGGCTGAAATATAATGCACAGTCATTAACACAAATAATAACAAAGCAAAAGACCCCTAATTTGGGGACAAATCATTGACAGAGCGGCTCCCAGCACGGCTTCCGTGAACGTTGCGGGGGCAACCAGCGGCTTATTGTACAACCGCTGGAAGGTTGCTTCACTGGCCCAGCCCGCGGTTGCGAGGATGTGGTCCATGGGCACCTCCATGGCCCTTGCCGCTGATGTGGATGCAGCCCTGGTAGAGTGAGATTTAAAAATGTTAGTACCGATTCCTGCTGTACCCAACACCGCCCTGAGCCACCTTGCGATAGTCTGCACAGTCACCCGGTGATGCGGAGAGTTGTGGCTGATGAGGAGCCCCTGCTCCATCTTCCGGATGGTTCCTGTAGTGCGGATGTAGAGGCGGAGATGGGTGACTATGCAGAGGGTGGCATCAGTGGGGTACGCCCGAAACTCCAACTGCAGCCCACAATCCCCAGGTCTGTGCTGCTTCAATAGGTCCTGGACAAAGAAATTCACCTTTGCAGGGGTGGAGACCATGCTATCCAGCCGCAGCTTTTGTAATGCCTGGACTCGTTGAGCAGTAGGCAGTGCCATCAGCATCACCACTTTGAAGGTGAGCTTATTGAGTGGGAACTCTGTCATAGGAGACCAGCTCCTCAGTGGGGTCAGAACGATCCCTACGTCCCAGATGATGTTGTATCTGGGCCGTGGAGGGTTGGTGTTAAACACTCCCCTCATGAATTTAGACACCAGGTGGATGGAACCTATACCGATGTTTAGGTATGAGGTCAATGCACTCCTGGCGCTGTTGATGGCACTGGAGCTAAGGCCCACATCATAATGAAGGCCCGCTAGGAATTCCAGGACATCAGGGATCGTAGCTGAGTTGTAGGTTGTGTTTGTACGGGAGCAGAATGCCTCCCACTTCCTGACCTGGGTGAGGTACTGCCTCCTGGTTGATGCTCGGCATGACGCTGAGATGAGGTCCATGGCTCTTGGTGATATGCCGGCCTTGACGAGCGGCCTCTTTAGAGCCTGGAGGCCAACATTATAGTTATATAGGTAGATGGGACTGGGGGAAAACAAATGGTCAGCTTGGACAGGAAGGGCCAAGAGGGCCTGTTTCTGTGCTGTAATTGTTATATGGTTATATGGTTATATTGTTATATGGTTAACATGTTTAGGTGACCATGGCACGGGTGACTGTCCCCCGTAATGGGGATAGTAATCAATGTGGAATTTTTACCAAACTGAATCCAAGGACGTTGCAAGATTTGGAGGGCCATCGGGTACCATGGCTGAGTAGGCCAGTCGGGTATGATCAATGCCAGTTGCAGAATCCAGTTGAATTTTCTGCAATACCCGACTGATGAGGGAGAATGGGGGAAATACGTAGTAAAACCATTTTCCCCACCAATGGAGAGAAAAAGCATCCATAGCTACTCCCCCAGGGTCTGGTTTCCAAGACACATACGTTGGTATCTGATGGTTCAACCTGGACGCAAAGAGGTCAATATCTGTCGTGTCAAAGTGAGCTATAATTTCAGCAAAATTTTTTGGGGATTCAACATCTACTTGATGTTATCATTGAACACTTGTGACCTGGTGTCCATCACTGTATTGAACTTCCCTGGTAAATACGTCGCTGCGATCCAAATATTTCTCTCAATGCACCAGTGCCAGATTGTATTTGCCAATTCGTCCCAAGATAACGACCTGATACCACCCATATGAAAGATATAAGCCACCACCGTTGTGTTATCTGTTTGGAGGCGGACATATAAGTGCCGTAAATTAGGACAGTAAGCCCGCAGTCCCTGAAAAACCCCTAACATCTCCAGATAATTTATCCCTGATGTCTGGAGGAGGGGAGACTCGTGAGGGTCCCATCTGCCGCCACAACTGGACATGGTGTCAGTTGTATCCCAACCTTGTGCGCTTGCGTCAGTCTGGAGCACGACAGATGGGTTGCTAACAATGATGGGTCTGTGACACTCAGTAATGTCAATCCACCATTGTAGCTCAGCTCTAGCCGGATTTGGCAACCATATTGGTCTATCAAAGTGCCCAGCATTTGCTTTTAATGCTGCTTCCTCTTTGTAAATTTTTGTAATGTGACGGTCCGAATTGCGCAGCTGAGAATGTAGCTACCAAGTTCCCAATTTCTTTTGCCGTTTGTTGGATAGTCGGTACCCTGGCGCAAGCAAGGCTGTAGCACGCTTCTTTTATGTCTAAAGCTTTGTTGGTCGGGATAGTGATCATCAGTAAGTTTGTGTCAATGGTGAACCCAGGTAATCCATAACTTGAGAGGGGTTCAGGTTGAATTTGTCTGGATGGGTTACAAACCCTAACGTCTCGAATAAAGATTTGGTCGCTGGAACGGCCAGCGTAGCCAATTGGAGGGTCTGTCCCACGATAAGGATATCATCTAAATATGCCATGATGATAGAATTGTGTTATTGGATGAGTGCCATTATGGGTTTTACTAATTTGGTAAATAGTCTGGAGCTGTGGGTAACCCATCGGGTAAGGCTTTGTATTGCCACAACTGTCCCTTCCAGACAAAGTTCAGGAACTTCCTGTGAGATTCTGTGATGGAACTGTATAGGATGCATCTTTTAAATTGATGCAAGGCATAAAGCACCCCAGATAAAGCAGCTGCTTAGCTGTTTCGAAGGTAACCATGTGAAGATGGGTATATGGTACAAAAGTGTTCAACAGGGTTAGGTCTATGATAATCCAACTCCCCCCATCATTTTTGGTTTTTGTAAAGATGTTAGACACAAACTCAAGGGGTTCGTGTGTCGTTTTGCCAATCACCCCTTTGGCTGCTAGCCATAAGATTTCAGCATGTCCCTCCTTTATCTTAGTCTGAGAGAGCGTAAAAATGCGCCGAGGTTCATGCTGTGGAGGGGAAGTTTACCATCAATAAATGCTATGACATAACCGTGAACACTTTGTTGAATAAACGTGGCTGTGGTGATTGCATCCCAAGCACCACAAAATGCTCGCAACCGACCCCCGACTTGTGTGGGTAGAGTGTGCTACTGCCTTAGAGGAACCCTTACCTCCATGGTTAACGGCGGGTCTTGGCGTATGGCGTTTTGGGGGAACGTTGCGGTGCTGTCGTGGCGGTGGCCGCATCGTCTGATATGGGTGAACTTTAGCCGGTGGAGGTTGCATAAGACCCACGGTCTTGGCTCCTCGTCGAGTTCTGTGACTTGCTTGGAGAGATCTTCCCCAAACAGCTGATGAGGTGGTGGAGTGGTGGAGGGACAGCACAACCCTGCAAATTACGGGTTGACTGTCGGCCGGATGGAGCTCTTACGAAGGCAGTTAATTTTGAACTGCGCATCGCAGAGAAGTGCCAGGGCATCCTGCAGCTCGCTGGGCACATCATCCCCATCGAGGGTGCAGGCAAATGCTGTAATGCCCGTCGATAGAAGTTTGAGGATGCGCTGTAGGCGGACGTCCTGCATCTTGGTGGTAGTACTCAATTCCCCCAAATGTGAGCATTCCCCGTGGGCACACTTAAAGTGATGCAGTTGTCGGGCGGTTTGAATGCGTCCATGGTGTCAGTGACCACCTGACCCAGGGCTGGTGAGTGGTCAGATAGCCAATGGTTCCCGCCAGTTTGGGGTGCAGCGGCTCCCCATTGTTGGTAGCTGTGGCAAATTTTCCCCACGACATCCAGCAGGATCCGCACCTAGGACTGGCGCTACGGCCTCCGGCATCCCTGGTTCGTCATCAAAGTCAGCATCCAGCAACTTCTGGTACGTCTGGCTGGAGAAAACGATATGCTGGGCGGTCTCCCGGCGTGGCCTGTGGAGGCCCGAGACTCCCGTTCATCCCAGTACATATCCCGTTGGACTAGTTGCTCCACCAAGAGCTCCAACCTGGCAATGCGACCGTCCCCGCTACTCGCGGCGGACAAGCTCCATAAGATGCAGACTAGGGTCCGAAGGTAGGTTGTCGTGGGCTACTGCTCCTGCAAGCCCATACGACTCCTGCACGGACTTTCCGCTAGTCGGCCTTCGAGCGGACTGTGGCGGTCCACCTGCCTGGTAGGAAGGCAGTGGAGATGAGCCGGTCCCCGGTACCTGGCGCCCCGAAGTCCGTGCAGGCTTACCTCCACTATCGCCCAATCTTCTGCGTGGAGGTGCATGGTCGGCAGCTGCCAGAGCTAAGCTTAACCGACCGTCTACTGCTGCCACCGGCGCCCTTGACCGCAGCCTGACGCAGTGTTATGCCGGCAGCACCTGCTCCTGCAGGGCTCCACGATGCAGCAGTAGCTCTGCCAGACTGCCCTACGGCAGATATCCCCGGCAGCTGTACGTGGCGTGCTGCGGCTGCGGGGCTCCCCTGTAGCGCAGCCGTTCCCCGGCCCGGCCCCCGTGGATCCACAGCAATACGGGGTGATGCCGCTGTCAGGGGGCGAGGCACTCTTCCACGTACCTGGTTTCTCCCCCGCTTCCTGGGGAATGGGGGCACAAAGTCTGGGGCTGGCATTCCCAGCTCCCGTGCGGACATCCAGTCAGGAGAGAAGTCGGGTGCTGGTGTAACTGAAGCGCCCGACTTCCGCACATTTACCCCCGGCCGTCCGGATGCTGCCGGCGGGTCTCGCAGCTCCGGGGAAAGTGGCCGCTGGCCTGTTGGTGACCCGCGGCTCTTGGGAAGTCTGCCTTCCCTCCCGTTGCTTTCACCCTGCCACCAACAAAAGGTTAGTATACTTACCTTTGCCGGTCTTGTTGAAGGAGCTGGTGGAGAGAGCGCACTCCCCCCCAGCTTGTCGATGCAAATGTGCGCGACGATATGTTGCGCATGCGTGCTGGCGGGTTTTCACGAAGTCACTCACGTGACTCCGAAGTAGAATTCCTGGTATGTTGCAAAACATACTTGGCTAATAAAGTATTACGTGATTATGATTGAAGATACAAGATATTGCTTCTGAAACTAACAGGAGGAAGGGGGTAGGGGTGCAGTGAGGCAGCTGTCTCACAGATCCAGCAACTTGTGATCAATCCTGACCTCTGGTACTGTCTGTGTGGAGTTTGCATGTTCTCTCCGTGACCGTGTGGGTTTTCCTCGGATGTTGTGGTTTCCTCCCACATCCCATCTGTGTAGTTGTGAATGGCTTGATTGTACTCATTTGTAGTATGATTTGATTAGACTAGGTAGACACAAACAAAAGGTTTCACGATACGATGCGATACGATGCGATAGAACTTTATTTATCCCAGGAGGGTAATTAATCTACCATGTGTCATAAGAAACACAAATCTCGGTATCTCGGTAGACGTGACAATAATACACTAATATCTAAGACCCACAGGTTGGTGGGTTAATTGTGGGCGGGTAGTGGAATCTGGGAAAGTTATCGAGAATGTGGGGAGAATATTCAAGGGCCTGAGCTATAGGGGAAGAATGAGCAGGTGGTGTTCTACTCCCTGGAGCACAGGAGGATGAGGTGTATAAAATACATGAGGAATACGTAGATCGGGCAGACGCACTGTCTCTTGCCCAGAGTAGGGGAATCGAGAACCGGAGTGCATAGTTTTAAGATGAAGGGATAAGAATTCTTATAACAGTTTGAGGGTTAACCTTTTCATGCAAAGGGTGGTGGGTGTATGGAATGAGCTGCCGGAGATGGTAATTGAGGCAAGACAATTGAAATATTTAAGAAGTATCGGAGTATTGAGGCCAGGCAACAACTCTCAAACACCCCCTCCTACTTATACTTGGACCATGATCCCACAGATGAGCACCGGCCCATAATCTCTCAGGCCATTTCAGATTTTATCACTTCTGGCTTTCTGCCCTCCACAGTCTCCAAGTTTATCATTTCCCAGCCAACCTCCCAGAAGGTTTTACCTTTTCCCCAAAATCCATAAACACAACTGCCCTGGCAGACCCATGACTTCTGCCTCCTCCTGTCCCACTGAAATGATTTCCACATACCTCGACACCATCCTATTCCCCCCTGGTCCAATCTCTCCCGACCTATGTCCAAGATACTTCACACACCCCTCGTCTCTTTAATGACTTCCACTTTCCGAGCCCCCACTCCCTCATCTTTACTATGCATGTTCAGTCACTCTACACCTCCCTCCCCACCAAGAAGTCTTTAAAGCCCTCCCTTTCTTCCTCGACCACAGAACCATCCAATTTCCCTCCATGAACACTCTACTCCGTTTGGTCCTCACCCTCAACATCTTCTCCAACTTCCTCCAAGTCCAAGGTATTGCTATGGGCACCAGTATGGGCCCCAGCTATGCCTGCCTCTTTGTAGGGTACGTTGAACAATCCGTGGTCCAGGCTGCACTGGCCCCGAACTCTATCTCCATTGCATTGATGACTGCATCGGTGCTACCTCCTGCACCCATGCAGAACTCATGGACTCATGAACTTCACCACCAATTTCCATCCAGCATTTAAATTTACTTGGACTATCTCCGACACCTCCCTCCCCTTTCTTGATCTCACAGGCTCCATCACAGGAAATAGACTATCGGCTGATGTCTATTACAAACCCACTGACCCACCACTATCTTGACTACACTTCTTCTCACCCTGCTTTGTGCAAAGACTCTATCCCCTGCACCCAATTCCTCCATCTATGCCGCATTTGCGCCCAAGATGAGGTTTTCTTTCCAGGACACCCGAGATGTCCTGATTGTTTAGGGAACGGGGCTTCCTGCTCCTATCAGAGATGATGCCCTCATTTGTGTCTCATCGATACCCCATATCTCCCGCTCGCACGAGTCACAACCGAGACAGAGTCCCCCTGGTCCTTACCTTTTACCCCATCAGCTGTCGCATTCAACACATAATCCTCCAAACTGTTGCCACCTCCAACGGGATCCCAACACTAGTCATATCTACCCATCTCCACCCCTTTCCGCATTCTGCAGAGACCGTTCCCTCCGCAACTAACTGGTCACATTTGTTTAAGAAGCATTTAGATAGATATGACATGTTGAGAGGTCTATGGGCCAAACACAGGCACATGGGACTAGTGTAGATGAGACATGTTGGCCGTCATGGGAAAGTTGGGCCTGTTTCCACACAGTATGAGTCAGTGACACTTTACGGCACTCTGGGGCCAGTCCTGTCCCCACAACCGCCTAACTCAGTGGGCTCGTCACCACTGTCATGGCCAACACCAGTAGTTCTCCCATGATGTTTGCCATCCAGTCAATCCACAACCTTACACGAGAGGCGGCGCGGTGGCGCAGTGTTAGAGTTGCTGCCTTACAGCACCGGAGTCCTGGGTTCGATCCTGACTACGGGAGCTCTTTGCACAGAGTTTGAACGTCTGGGTTTTCTCTGGGTGCTCCGGTTTCCTCCCACATTCCAATGATTTACAGGTTTGTCAGTTATTTATCTTCTGTAAATGTGGGCAGAGCACCAAGGCAAATTCCTTGTATGTGAATACTTGGCCAATAAACTTACTTACTTACTTGTCGCTAGAGTGTAGGATAGAACAAATGTATGCGGTGATCGATGGTTGGAGCGGACTTGGTGGGCCAGAGGGCCTGTTTCCACACTGTATCTCTAAAGAAATTTAAACTTATTCTAAACATTTGGCAGTCAGAGGTGACAATCACAGAAACAGGCCCTTCAACTCAATTAGTTGATACCGCCCAAAATTGTGAGATTGAGACAAGTTTGTGATCGAATGAAAGCTCCAAGCTATCAAATGTATTCATCATGCTTCCTTTGTGCCAGAAGTCTCCCAATCTCCTACTGCCCCTCCCTCCCCCTCACGCTGCGACAAGTCATACACTCTTTATCACCACCTGTTCACCACAGAAGGTCAGAATCTTGTCCCCAGCTGACATTTTCTGACAACTGCACCTGACATAAGCCAGTGGAGACACAAGGAACTGCAGGCTCTGGAACATTGAGCAAAACACAAAGTGCTGGAGGAACTGTGCGGGTCTGGCAGCATCCATGGAGGAAATGGACAGACAACATTTCGGTTCTGGACCCTTCTTCAGACTGTCCAAACATCAATGAGCCATTGCCACCAGCGATGCTGTCTGGTCCGCTGAGTTCCTCCAGTGCTTTATGTTTTACTGACATAGTGAGACAAGTGAGGCAATGATCAGCAGACCTGGAGCCTCTATTACAACCAGTAACGATCCTCAACATGTTGATCCAGCCCTGAGCCTCTGCTTGTTCTGTCCTGAACCTTGTTCTGGCAGCTTCCTACCTCCAGATCCCCCCCTCCCTTTTAGTCTGAAGAAGGGTTCTGACTTGAAATGTCACCCTTCCTTTTTCTCCAGAGATGCTGCCTGGTCTGCTGAGTTACTCCAGCACTCTGTGTCTACCTTTGGTATAAACCCGCATCTGCGGCTTCTTCCTGCACATGTGTTCACACCTGCCTGATGCTGCTGTGATATTCAGCTCCGTGGCAGCAGAATAGGCTCGGTGTTGGGGCCGCAATTGTTTACCATATATATTAATGATTTGGAAGAGGGAATTAGGAACAACACTAGCAAGTTTGCGGATGACACAAAGCTGGGTGGCAGTGTGAACTGTGAAGAGGATGTTAGCAGGTTGCAGGGTGACCTGCACAGGTTGAGTGAGTGGGCAGATGCGTGGCAGATGCAGTATAATATAGATAAATGTGAGGTTATCCACTTTGGCGGCAAAAACAAGGGAGCAGATTATTATCTCAATGGGGTTAGGTTAGGTAAGGAGAGGTACAGCGAGACCTGGGTGTCCTTGTACACCAGTCACTGAAAGTTGGCGTGCAGGTACAGCAGGCAGTGAAGAAAGCTAATGGAATGTTGGCCTTCATAACAAGAGGATTTCAGTACAGAAGTAAAGAGGTTCTTTTTCAGTTGTATAGGACTCTGGTGAGACCACATCTGGAGTATTGTGTACAGTTTTGGTCTCCTAATTTGAGGAAGGACATCCTTGTGATTGAGGCAGTGCAGCGTAGGTTCACGAGATTGATCAGTGGGATGGCGGGACTGTCATATGCGGAAAGATTAAAAAGACTAGGCTTGTATTCACTGGAGTTTGGAAGGATGGGGGAGGATCTTATAGAAACATATAAAATTATAAAAGGACTGGACAAGCTAGATGCAGGAAAAATGTTCCCAATGTTGGGTGAGTCCAGAACCAGGGGCCACAGTCTTAGAATAAAGGGGAGGTCAACTCTTTTTTACCCAGAGAGTTGTGAATTTATGGAATTCCCTGCCACACAGGGCAGTGGAGGCCAAATCACTGGATGGATTTAAGAGAGAGTTAGATAGAGCTCTAGGGGCTAGTGGAGTCAAGGGATATGGGGAGAAGGCAGGCACGGGTTATTGATAGTGGACGATCAGCCATGATCATATTGAATGGCGGTGCTGGCTCGAAGGGCTGAATGGCCTCCTCCTGCACCTATTTTCTATGTTTCTATATTTCTAATGAGGATAGTTGGCAGAATGGAGGTGAATGCGAGGGGCAGTCTGGGTCTGGGCTGAAAGCCTCCACTGATTTAGACCCTGTGGAACGCGGGAGATGACTGGAGTCTGAAGAAGGAGGATGACTGGGCTCCTTGTGCATCAGGTTTCAGCTGATGAGCTCAGCTCACTAAGATTGGGGCTTGATCTGCTCACTCAGCGCATTGCGCACAATCCAGCCCCGCAGTGCAAGCAGCAAGAAAGAAGCGGCAGCAGACAGGGCCAGGTGTGTGGTCGGAGGTGAGGGGAGGGGGGGACGGGATGTTCATGGAGGATATAAATCGCTCCCATTTAGATCCCAGCTGAGTCTTCAAACCTTTCCCCTGCACCAAAGTGGTCAGCTTGGAGCTATTGCAGCAGCTTGAAGACTGGGATAGACTTTCTCCTTCGTGATAAATTAGGACGTTCCCTAAATTAGCTTGGGCCAGATTTAGAAAGCTTACTTCGTGCTGACTCAGAAGCATCTAGTGTTCTCCAGAACCAACTCCACCGCCAGGGCTCTGCGTCTCTGAGAGGCGGGAACGCCACATAGGAAACACAAAGCACTGGTATCTTCAACAAATCCCACCATGATCTTCTCAGCAAACCCGTGAAGCAACCTTCCTCCATACACCCACCCCTTTCTGTGTGAAAATGTTGCCCCTCTGGTTCCCCTTAAATCTTTCCCCTCTCACCTTAAACCTCTGACATCGGGTTGCACAAACTCTGCGTAAAAGGGTCTGTGCATTCACCCGATCTATTCCTCTCATGATTTTATACACCTCTATAAGATTACCCATCCTCCTCCTATGGCCTAAAGAATGCAGTCCTAGCCTGCCCAAATTCTCCCTATATCTCAGCCCCTCAAGCCCTGGCAACATCTTCATAAATCTTTGCTGCATTCTTTCCAGCATAATGATCAAAACTGAATGCAGCCTCACCAGTATCTTGCACAACTGCAACATAACGTCCCAACATCAATACTCAATAGGAGACGATTGCCGATGCTGGTTTACAAAAAAAGACCCCAAGTGCTGGATAAGTGTCCTGACTTATAAAGTCACTGACCCCAGAGATGCTGCATGACACCCTGAGTTATCCCAGCACTCTGTGCCTTTTTCCTCTTCTCAATACCCTGACTGGTGAAAGCCAATGTACCAAAAGTCCTCTTCACCACGATAGTGACTGCCACTTTCAGAGAATCATGTACCTGTACACATTGATCCCTCTGCTCTACAACAGTCCCCAGAGCTCCACATTTCACTGTGAAGGATCTACCCTGGCTTGATTGCCCACATGCAACACCTCGCACTTAAATTGCATTAAATTCCATGAGCCATACCTCAGCCCACTTGGCCAGCTGATCCAAATCCTGCTACAATTATTGACAACCATCTTCACTATCTACAACACGTATTTTAGTGTCATCTGTAAACTTACTACTCATGCCTTATACATTCTCATCCAACTCATTAATAAAACAGCAAACAACAAAAGGCTTGCCACATGTCACAGGCCTCCAGTCTGAAAAACAACCTTCCACCATCACCCTCTGCTTTCTTCCATGTTAGTGAGCTTTTGCTGGATCTCACGCATTCTAACCTTCCAGAGCAGCCTACAATAAAGATTCTTTTCAACCTCTATGGGTCTGCCCTTGTCAACCTTCCTGCTTTCTTGTAACGCAATCAAATCTATAAGACACAAACTCACACGTACAGAATCATGCTTGCTATCCCAGCTCAGCCACAAAGTACTGGAGTTACCGGGGCAGGCAGCATCTCCGGAGAACATGGACAGGTGACGAGACCCTTCTTCACTCTATCCATGTTCTTCAGGCTGCCTGACCCGCTGAGTTACTCCAGCACTTTGTGTCGTTTTGCTTATTAGCCAGCATCTGCTGTTCTTTATTTCTACATTCCTAATCAATCCCTATCTATCCAGAAGATAGACACAAATAGCTGGAGTAACTCAGCGGGACAGGTAGCATCTCTGGAGAGAAGGAATGGGTGACGTTTCGGGTCGACACCATTCTTCAGATTGGTTAGGGATATGCGAAACGAGAGATATAGATGATGATGTAGGGAGATAAAGAACAATGAATGAAAGATATGTAACAAAGTAATGATGATAAAGGAAACAGGCCATTGTAAGCTGTTTGTAGTGTGAAAATGAGAAGCTAGTGCGACTTGGGTGGGGGAGGGATAGAGAGAGAGGGAATGCCGGGGCTACCTGAAGTGAGAGAAATCAATATTCATACCACTGGGCTGTAAGCTGCCCAAGCGAAATATGAGATGCTGTTCCTCCAATTTGCGTTTAGCCTCACTCTGACAATGGAGGAGACTGGGGACAGAAAGGCCTGTGTAGGAATGGGAATGAGAATTGAAGTGTCCAGCAACCGGGAGATCAGGTTGGTTCACGCGGGCTGAGTGCAGGTGTTCCGCTAAACGACTGCCCAGTCTGTGTTTGGTCTCGCCGATGTATAAGAGTCCACATCTTGAACAACGGATACAGTAGATGAGGTTGGAGGAGGTGCAAATGAACCTCTGCCTAACCTGAAGGGACTGTCCGGGGTCCTTGGACAGAGTCGAGGGAGGAGGTATAGCGACAGGTGTTGCATGTTCTGCGGTTGCAGGGGAAGGTACCTGGGGAGGGGGTGGTTTGGGTGGGAAGGGATGAGTTAACCAGGGAGTTGCGGAGGGAACAGTTCTGCGGAATGCGGAAAGGGGTGGAGATGGTTAACTGTGGCTAGTGGTGGGATCCCGTTGGAGGTGGAGGATTATATGTTGTATGCGACGGCTGATGGGGTGGAAGGTAAGAACTGGGGGGGGGTACACAAAAGGCTGGAGAAACTCAGCGGGTGCAGCAGCATCTAAAGAGCGAAGGAGATAGGCGACGTTTCGGGTTGAGACCCTTCTTCAGACAGGAGTCTTCCTCTGTTGCGACTAGGGGGAGGGGGAGCAAGGGCAGAAGTATCGAGGAGACATGACTGAGGGCCTCATCTATGATGGGAGAAGGGAATCCCCATTTCTTAAACAATGAGGACATCTCGGATGTCCTGGTATTGAACACCTCATCTTGGCATAGACGTAGGAATTGGGAGTAGGGGATAGAAACATAGAAACATAGAAATTAGGTGCAGGAGTAGGCCATTCAGCCCTTCGAGCCTGCACCGCCATTCAATATGATCATGGCTGATCATCCAACTCAGTATCCCGTACCTGCCTTCTCTCCATACCCTCTGATCCCCTTAGCCACAAGGGCCACATCCAACTCACTCTTAAATATAGCCAATGAACTGGCCTCTACTGGGAGTAGGGGATAGAGTCTTTGCAGGAAGCAGGGTGGGCAGAAGTGTCGTTGAGATAGTGGGAGTCAGTGAGTTTGTAATAGACAACAGTCAATAGTCTATTTCCTGTGAAGGAGACTGCGAGATTAAGAAAGGGGAGGTGTTGGAGATGGTCCAAGTAAATTTGAGTGCAGGATGGAAATTGGTGGTGAAGTTGATGAAGTCCATGAGTTCTGCATGGGCGCAGGAGGTAGCACCCATGCAGTCATCAATGTAACGGAGATAGAGTTCGGGGATAGGGCCAGTACAGCCTGGACCACGGATTGTTCAACGTACCCTACAAAGAGGCAGGCATAGCTGGGACCCATGCGGGAGCCCATAGCTATGCCTTGGACTTGGAGGAAGTAGGGGGAATCAAAGAGAAGTTGCTGATGGTGAGGACCAGCTGCGCTAGGTGGAGTAGAGTGTTCGTGGAGGGAAATTGGGTGTTTCTGTGGTCGAGGAAGAAACGGAGGGCTTTAAGGTGAAAGGTACCTGGTGGGGGATGGAGGTGTAGCAAAGATGAACGTCCATAGCAAAGATGAGGTAGTGGGGGCTCAGATAGCGTTAAAGCGATGAAGGGAATGTGAGGTATCTTGAACACAGGTTGGGAGAGATTGGACCAGCGGGGATAGGATGGAGTCGAGGTATGAAGAAATCATTTCCACGGGACAGGAGCAGGCAGAAGCAATGGGTCTGCCAGGGCAGTTGCGTTTGTGGATTCTGGGGTGAAGGTAAAACCGGGCTGTGCGGGGCTGGGAAATGATAAGTTTGGAGGCTGTGTAAGGCAGACAGCCAGAAGTGATGAAATCAGTAATGGTGTTGGAGATTAAGGCCTGGTGCTCGTCTGTGGGATCATGGTCCAAGGATAAGTAGGATGAGGTGTCTGAGAGCGGCCGCCTGGCCTCAGCTCGGTGGAGGTCAGCGCGCCAGACTACCACAGCACCTCCTTTATCGGCGGGTTTGATTATAATAGCAGGGTTGCTGCAGTGTGAGTGGAGGACTGTACGATCAGAGGGGGTGAGGTTAGAGTAGGTAAGGGAAGTGGAAAAGTTAAGACGGTTGATGTCACGCCGGCAGTTAGACATAAAAAGGTCATTCTGGGGAGTCCAAGAGAGGAGGGGGACCGGTGGAGACGGGAGGAGGGGTCATCACTGGGTGGTGAGGACTCTTTCCCAAAGAAAAATGCACGGTGACGGAGGCAACGGAAGAAAAACTCTATGTCGTGGCGGACCCGGAACTCGGGGGGGGGTCGGAGGGGAACAAAGGTGAGGCGTCTGTTGAGGACAGACCGTTCTGTATCAGAAAGGGGGAGGTCAGAGGGGATGGTGAAGACACGACAAGGGTGGGGGTTGGGGTCAGAGGAGCACCGGGAAGTGGACAAAGGCCAAGGTGAGATCTGGTGGGGGGGATGTTGGGTGTTCATTGAGGAGGGGGGCATGAGGACTATTGTTTGGGTGGGTTGTGGCCGGGGTAATCTGGTTAATAGTGGGGGAAGGGGAAGACCCATCACTACTGTGGTTCCCTGTAGGAGAAGCTAGTGTATATATATCCTATCCCTCAGAATACTCTCAAATGACTTGCCTACCACAGATGTTAGACTCACTTGTCTATAGTTGCGAGGATTTTCCTTGCAACCCTTCTTAAATAGAGGCACAACATTAGTCACCCTCCAGTCATTCAGTATTATTTTTACACTGCTCACACTGCAGTCCATTTTTCCTTCATGTTCATAAGTTATAGCAGCAAAATTAGGATATTCAACCCATCTCAACCTACTCTGCCATTCAACCATGGCTGATCTATCTTTCCCTCTCAACCCCATTCTCCTACCTTCTCCACATGACCCCTGACACCCATGCTAATCTGTCAAGTTCCGCATTCACTCGGCCTCCACAGCTGTCTGTGGCAATGAATTCCACTGATGCACCACCCTGACTAAAGAAATTCCTTCTCATCTCCTTTCTAAAGGAACGTTCTTTTATTCTAAGGCTCTGCCCTCTGGTCCTAGTCTCTCCCACTGGTGGAAACGTCCTCTCCACATCCACTATATCCAGGCCTTTCATTATTCGATGTTTCAACGAGGTTCCCCTTTGTGTCCTTGTATTGCCTCCAATCGGCCCACAGTCCTGACCCTGAACTTCCAGCCCCCCTTGGACCATGCTATCTTGGACCATGCTATCCTCAGGCAGCAACTGTGTTCCACCAGAGTTCAATGGAAATTTGAGCAACAACATTTTTACAACCATCTTCATTGTCCATGATACCATCTACATTCGAGTTATCTGCAGACTTACTAATCATGTCTTCTACATTCTCATCCAAATTGTTGATCTATCCCGTTTCTCATACAGGTCGGTGAATCTTCTGTTCCCAGTTCAGCGCATTGATTCCCCGATTCATTGATTCCCTGCTGACTAGCATCTTCCTTTTCCATCTGTTTTTTCTTCTCCCTGCCTCTCATGTTTCTAGATTTTTACCAGTTAAGCATTTGATAAGGTCCCACATGGTGGGCTGTTTGGAAGGTGAGATCGCATGGGATCCAGAAGGAGCTAGCCAGCTGGAGAGCAAATGGCTTTATAGAAGAAAGCAGAGGCTGGTAGTTGAAGGTTGTTTTTCAGAGGCCTGTGACTAGTTGGTTGCCTCAGGGATCAGGGCTGCCATTGCTGTTTGTGGTTTACATCCACGATTTGGATGAGAATGTAGATGGCATGATTAATAAGTTTCAGATAACACTAAAGTGGGTGGAATTGTAGATAGTGAAGAAGGTTATCACAAATACAGCAGACACTTGATCAGTTGGGCAAGAGATGCAGGAATGTCGATGGAGTTTAATGGTAATAAGTCTGGGTTGTATTTCAGGAAGTCAAGCCAGGGCAGGACCTTTACAGTGAATAGCGGGAGTGTTGTAGAGCAGAGGAATCTCGGAGTACAGGCATATAGTTCTAGGAAAGTGTCATTACAGGTCGACGGGGGTGGCCAGGAAGGTTTTTGGTACATTGGCCTTCATCAGTCAGGCTATTGTATAGAAGTTGGAATGTTGTGTTACAGTTGTACAAACCATTAATGAGACTGTATTTGGAGCATGGTGCTCAGTTTGGTCACCCTGCTGAAGGAAGGATATTGTGTTTAAGTAGGAACTGCAGATGCTGGAAAATCGAAGGTACACAAAAATGCTGGAGAAACTCAGTGGGTGCAGCAGCATCTATGGAGCGAAGGAAATAGGCAACGTTTTAGGCCGAACCCCTTCTTCAGACTAATAGGCGGTGGGGGAGACGGTGAGAAGAAAGGAAAACGAAGGAGGAGGAGCCCGAGGGCTGAGGGAAAAGTGGGAAGGGGAGGAGACAGCAAGGGTTAACAGAATTGTGAGAAATCAATATTCATGCCAGCAGAATGCAAACTCCCCAAGCGGAATATGAGGTGCTGTTCCTCCAATATCCGGTGTTGCTCACTCTGGCCGTGGAGGAGGCCCAGGACAGAGAGGTCGGATACGGAATGGGAGGGGGAGTTGAAGTGCTGAGCCAACGGGAGGTCAGGTTGGTTAATGCGGACCGAGCGGAGGTGTTCGGCTAAACGATCGCCAAGCCTCCGTTTGGTCTCACCGCTATAGATCAACTGACATCTGGAGCAGCGGATGCAATAGATGAGGTTGGAGGAGGTGCAGGTGAACCTCTGTCGCACCTGGAACGACTGCTTGGGTCGTTGAATGGAGTCAAGGGATTGTTAAGCTGGAAAGAACGCAGAGACGATTTACGAGGATGTTGTCAGGACTTGAGGAATTGTGCTATAGGGAATGTTTGGGCAGGTTAGTACTTTATTTCCTGGAGCGCAGAATGATGAGGGGTGATTTTATAGAAGTGTATATGGAGAAGGATTTGGGTCAAATGTGGGCATGTGAGACTAGTGTAGATGGGACATCATAGGCAAAGGGCCTGTTATCATGCCACATAACTATAACTCTATAACTAACTGGCCTTAGAGAACCTTGAGATTCATAGATTCTTCATTAATAAGGGTGTGGCTTATGGGGAGAAGGCAGGAGAATGGGGTTGAGAGGGAAAGATAGATGAGCCAGGATTGAATGATGCAGTATTGATGGGCTGAATGGCCTCATATTGCTCCTAAAACTTATGAACATATGAACTAACTGAACTGTGGAAAGGTGGAGGGAACAATGCTGTGTGAAGAGGAGATGTTGTGGGTGATGGAGGAGAGACAGTGGGTGCCGAGGGAAAGGTCCGGTCACGTTCACCTTGCAGTTTTCTCTTCCCCCCTTCGGCCTTCCTGTCCCCATCTTCAGAGAGCAGAGAATTGTGGGCGCAGCCCAGACCATCACACAAACCAACCTCCCTTCCATTGACTCCATTTATACCTCATGCTGCCCTGGCAAGGCCACCAACATAATCAAGGATGAGTCGCACCCCGGTCACTCCCTCTTCTCCCCTCTCCCATCGTCAAAAGGTACAGAAGTGTGAAAACGTACACCACCAGATTCAGAGACGGTTTCTTCCCAGCTGTTATCAGGCAACTGAACCATCCTATCAACAGGGTCTGAAGAAGGGTTTTGGCCCGATACGTTGCCTATTTCCTTCGCTCCATAGATGCTGCTGCACCCGCTGAGTTTCTCCAGCACTTTTGTCTACCTTTGATTTTCCAGTATGTGCAGTTCCTTCTTGAACATCCTATCAACAACTAGGGAGAGGTTCATAGCCACTACCTACCATATTGGAGACCCTCGGACTATCTTTGATTGGACTCTACTGGACGTTATTATGCACTGAGCATTATTCATGTTATTCTATTCATCATCTTTGATTGGCTTGATTTGAATCATGTATTGTCTTTTTGCCGAGTGGTTAGAATGCAACAAAAGATTTTCATTGCACCTTGGTTCACGTGACAATAAACTAAACTTTGCTGAAGAAGGGTCTCGACCCAAAACGTCGCCCATTCCTTCCCTCCAGAGATGCTGTCTCACTTGCTGAGTTACTCCAGCATTTTATGTCCACCTTCGATTTTAACCAGCATCTGCAGCTCTTTCTTAAACTAAATTAAAATTCAAATCATTAAGCAGGGGACTCACACCTTCCAGGCTGTGGGTGGGGCATTGATTTGTAAAGCGACGACCGTTTCTCTCCCCACAGATACTGCCTGATCTGAACCATATTTCAAATACTTCTGTTTAAAATTTCTCCATTGATTTGTTAATCCTTCATAGTAAAGTCGGGGCAGCATGAGATAGAGTTGCTGCCTTACCACATCAGACACATGGGTTAAATCCTGACTAAGGGTGCTGATGTGCAGAGTTTGCACGTTCTCTCTGAAACTGCGTAGGTTTTCGCGGGTGCTCTAGATTAATTGGCTTTGGTAAAAATTGTAAATTGTCCCTGGTGTATAGGCGAGTGGTAGTGTACGGGGACCCGGTGGGCATGTTTCCGTGCTGTATCTCTAAAACTAAAAATATGTTGCCCAGCCTGCCCTGGTGCCAAACGTGCAAACTGTTTGTGACAGGTAACAAGTTAAATTCAGTTTCATTAGCCACAGCTGGAATAACTGTCACCACTGTTAGAATGAGGGATGTAGCACAGCAACAGGCCCTTTAACCCACTAAGTCCATGCCGACCACCAACCACCCCTTTACAGTTCCATTCTGCCCACGTTCTCACGATGAGATTGCACCACTCACAACACACCAGAAGCAACTCACGGTGGTTTGTACTTCTACTAACACTAGACGTCTATGGGGTGTGGGAGGAAACCAGAGCAATTGGAAACCCACGTGATCACAGGGAGAACATGCAAACTCCACACAGACTGCACCTGAGATCAGGATCTAAAGTTTAGTTTAGAGATGCACCGCGGAAACAGGTCCTTCGTCCCACCGAGTCTGCACCGACCAGTGATCCCCGCACCTTAACACTATCCTACACACACTAAGGACAATTTACACTTATACCAGGCCCATTAACCTACAAACCTGTACGTCTTTGGAGTGACGGGGTCATGGGGAGAACGTACAAACTCCGTACAGACAGCGCCCGTAGTCAGGATCGAACCCGGGTCTCCGGCGCTGTAAGGCAGCAACTCAACACCACTGTGAGGCAGTGGCACTACCCGCTGCACTGCTACACGAGGCAAAGATTCATTGTAGTGATTTATCGTGATGTAACCTGCCATCATGTAATCAGGTGGATGATGGATGATGTTTAGGGTGCTGTTTTACTGATGGTGGCCAGGAAAACATGAATGACTCACTGATGTGGTTCTGGGAAAGTGGTCTGATATTGCCACTTGTCTGGATAATGTCCGCTGCTCACACGTCACAAACACGTAACTGGCCTCTGAAGTGGCCTAACAATACATTCAGTTCAAGGGCATTCAGGTCAGGCACTAACATCTGCCCCAGCTGATAACATCTGGATCCAAGAAAGAAAGAAAAGAGCTGGAGGTGTAAGGATAGAATTTCTTTCACCTCTTGTTCATCTTTACCAGATGTTTTGAAACATGTAATAATTATTTGTGGCTAGCAATCTATTGAAAATTAATAATCGCATGATGGACGGGCACCTCTTGTATTGTAGTGTGCAGGAAAGAACTGCAGATGCTTCTCACCAGTGATGCTGCCGGTCCCGCTGTGTCACTCCAGTTTTTTGTGTCTATCGTGTATTGTATTGTTTATTATCATCACATGTACTGAGATTGTGTGCTGTCCAGACAACTCATATTATGTACAACCAAGCCACACACAAGTACAAGCGGTAGAGAAAAGAGAAAAATACCAAAGAAACACACCAGAATATACCAGGGAAATGCTGGAGTAACAGCGGGTCAGTCAGCATCCCCGGAGAACAGGGATAGGTGACGTTTCGGGTAGGGACCCTTCTTCATTCACCACAGTTGGGGACAGAGTGTCACAGCATTATAGCGTTACAGTTAGAGAAAGAACAAGTAATAAAAAGTGCAAGAGCTACAATGAGATAGGTTGGGAGATTGGGACGATACGCTAGCTGATTGGGAAAACTATCAGTAATCCGATAACGATCTGGAAGAATCTGTTCCTGGGTATGACGGGACGCCGAAGCCGGATGAGAAGCCGAAGCCAAGAACCGTTCGGCCTCTTGGCTTTGACCTCTTGGCTTTGACCTCTTGGCTTTGACCTCTTGGCTTTGCCCTCTTGGCTTTGACCTCTTGGCTCTGGCATCTTGGCTCCGGCTTCTCATCCATCGGCCTCCTGTCTGCACATGTATCATAGAATCAAAGAAAATAGGTGCAGGAGCGGGCCATTCGGCCCTTCGAGCCTGCACCGCCATTCAATATGATCTTGGCTGATCATCCAACTCAGTATCCTGTACCTGCCTTCTCTCCATACCCCCTGATCCCTTTAGCCACAAGGGCCACATCTAACTCCCTCTTAAATATAGCCAATGAACTGGTTTCAACTACCTTCTGTGGCAGAGAATTCCACAGATTCACCACTCTGTGTGAAAAATGATTTTCTCATCTCGGTCCTAAAAGACTTCCCCCTTATCCTTAAACTGTGACCCTTGGTCCTGGACTTCCCCAACATCGGGAACAATCTTCCTGCATCTAGCCTGTCCAACCCCTTAAGAATTTTGTAAGTCTCTATAAGATTCCCCCCTCAATCTCCTAAATTCCAGCGAGTACAAGCCGATGGTGATATGTGCTTTCAGGCCTTTATATCTTCAGCCTCAAGGGAATGGGGAGACCGTTGTAAATGATCCTTGATTGTCTTGGATGCTTTCCCAAGGCAATGTGAAGTGTGGATGGATTGATGGTGGCAAGGCTGGCCTGTGTGATGGACGGGACTACATCCACAGTTATCTGCAATGGTCTTGGACAGAGCTATTACTGTGATGCATTCTGGTAGAATGGTTGTAACAGTGCATCTGTAGAAACTGGGAAACGTAATTGAAGACCTGACGGACTTAGTCTCCTGGGGAAGTGGAAGCATTGATGTGCTTTCCTGGCCATAGTTGTTGGTTCCGGACAAATTGTTGTTGATATTCATACCTCGAAACTTGCCCCAGTCACCATTGATGCTGACTGGGGCAAGTACTCAACTTGCTTGAAGTCAATGACTTGCTCCTTTGCATTGCCCACATTGACGGATAATTGTTGTCGATACTATGTTCCTAAACTTTCAATCCCTTCCTGTTCTCAGGCTCATCATTGTTCAAGATTTGGCGGGACAATGGTGTTGCAGTAGAGTTGCTGCCTTACAGCGCCAGACATCCGGGTTCGATCCTGACTATGAGTGCTGTCTGTGCGCAGTTTGTACGTTCTCCCCGTGACCCATGCAGCTTTTACCCAGATGCTCCGGTTTTCTCCCACACTCCAACGACAGACGGGTTTGTCGGTTAATTTGGCTTCTGTAAATTTGTAAAATGTGCCTAGTATGTTGGATAGTGCTAGTGTACGGAGATCACTGGTCAGCCCAGATTCAGTGGGCCAAAGGGCCTGTTTCCACGCTGTATCTTTAAACTAAACTATATCTGGCACATTACGGTGATATTATCTGCAAATGGAGAGGAGAACATCTCCGTGTGATGTTGAGAACGATTGTGGAGGTTGTGTTGTCACCTATCCTGACTGATTGTGGTCTGTGGGGCAGGACGTCGATGTGGCAGAGTCGGGGGCTGATGTTGAGCTCCAAGTGTTTAGGTGGGATTACAGTGCTGAAGGCAGAGCTATATTCAATAAATCGGAGTCTGAGGTCCTTGTGTGTAGATGTTCCACAGATGAGTGAAGGGACAGGGAAATGAGTTTGGTCATGACTCCGCCATTGTGGCAAACTTCAATCTGCCCGGGAAGCTGGAGCTAATGCGTGACATGTTCTCCCTGCAGATGCTGCCCATCCCGCTGAGTAATTCCAGTATTCTCTGGGTTTGTTTGTCATTACTATTGGATAAAGTGATAATAGTGAAATAGCCACAAATAGCTGGAGTAACTCAGCTGGACAGGCAGCATCTCTGGAGAGAAGGAATGGGTGACGTTTCAGGTCGAGACCTTTCTTCAGAGAAATGGCCTTTGTTTCCCACACCTCCAATTGCTTTAATGTCACTAAAAGAGTTTAGTTTAATTTAATTTAGGAACACAGCACAGAAACAGGCCCTCTGCCCGACCGAGTCATGCCGACCAGCGATCCCTGCAAAACTAACATTATCCTACACACACTAGGGACAATTTGCAATTTTGCCAAGCTAATTAAACCACAAACCTGTACGTCTTTGGAATGTGGGAGGAAATTGGAGCTCCTGGAGAAAACCCATGCAGGTCACGGGGAGAACATACAAACTTGTATAGACAGCACCCGTAGTCAGGATTGGACCCAGATCTCTGGCGCTAGATTTGATCCTCACCGCGGATGCTGTCTGTACAGAGTTTGTATGTTCTCTCTGTGACCGCATGGGTTTTCTCCGGGTACTCTGGTTTCCACCTTCATTCCAAAGACATGCAGGTTTGTAGGTTAATTGCTTCTAATGTGTAGGATGTGTAGATAACATAGAACTAGTGTACGGGTGGTTGTTGTTCAGCGTGGACTCTGTGAGCCTAAGGGCCTGTTTCCACGCTGTAATTCTAAAACTAAACCAAACTAAAATATGTATATGCAGGGACTAGAGAGATACCGATCATGCGCAGGCAGAGATGAGTTTAGTTTGACATCATGTTCGGTGCAGACTGTGGGATGAAGGGTCAGTTCTTGACCTGTACTTTTCTATGTTCTATGTTTTATCTTCTATTCCAAATCTGTCTTCCTATTCTGAATGCCAAAACTATTTCCAACTCTTCTGGGTTTAAGAGTGTGAAAGAGTTATTTTTTATTCATCAGATTAGTTGACAAAACTGCAAAAAAAGAGATCTATTTCTATATCTATAAAATTCCATTCACACGCTGAAGCAGAACAACATACTCTCCGAGTCTGAGCAAAGTTACACAACTGTTGGATGCAGAGAGACGGCAGCGACTGGAAAAGGCCAAATATGGTATTAGCTAAAAGCAAGGCTTGCAACAATTCCATGCTCTGAGAGAGACACACACAGAGAGAGGGGGGGGGGGGGGGGGGGGGGGGGGGGGGGGGGGGGGGGGGGGGGGGGAGGGGAGGGGGAGGGGGAGGGGGGGAGGGGGGGGGGGGGAGGGGGGGGGGGGAGGGGGGGGACAGAGGGGGAGGGGGAGAGAGGGCGGGGAGAGAGGAAACAGAGAGAGAGAGAGAGAAAGACAGAGAGCGGGGGAGTGGGAAGAGGAGGAAGGGAAGAGGGAGGAGGGGAAAAGAAGGAGGGGAATAGGGGGGGAGGGAAAAAGAGTGAGGGAAGGAGAGGCAGAGGGATGGAAAGAGGGAGAGGGGAGGGAGGGAGAGAGGGAGAGAGAGGAGGAAGAAAGAGGGGGAAGGGGGAACTAGAGGGAGAGAGAGGGAGGGAGGGAGAGAGTGAGAGGAGGGAAGGAGAGGGAGAGGGGGAGGGAGGGAGGGAGGGAGAGAGATGGATGGGGCGAGAGAAGGAGAAATGGAGGAATGGAGAGGGAGAGGGGAAGTGGGAGGGGTAAAGGGTGAGGGGGGAGGTGAAGAGGGGAAAGAGAGGGATGAGGGAGTGAGAGGAGGAGAGAGGGGGAGGGGAGAGAGAGGGGAGGGGAGAGGGGGGAGGGGTCTGCATTTCAGACAGGCTGTTCCAGGGGTGGGGCGAGTGTGGGGATGAAGGAGATGTAACCAACACTGGGAGGAGGTACAAAGGGCGGGGACAAAGCTGGGAAGCAGAGAACTGATGGTGAGCTGGAAGTACAAGGAAGTGAAGAAGTGTGGAGAAGGAGAGGGTGCCTCCTGTAGAGAGGGGCAGGAGGAGCGGAGAGGTCAGTGGGGATGGGCAAAGAGGGCAGGGAGGTCACTGTGGGGAGGGTGAGGAGAGTCGCTTGGGGAGGAGAGGGCAACGATGGGAAGGGTGAGAAGGAAGGAGGAGAAGGGAGGGCAGGGAGGGGAGGGGTGGGGGGATAGGTGGGGAGCGTGGGGAGGAGATGGGTGAGGTGGGTTGGAAAGGGAGGGTGGGGAGGGGAGGGGAGGGAGAGGTGGGATGGGTGGGGAAGGGATGGTTGGGAGGGGAGGGACGGGGAGTGGCGGGTAGACTCTGTGGGTGACGTAAACGGAACGATGATGATTCTTCTGTGGAAACATAACCATATAACCATATAACAATTACAGCACGGAAACAGGCCCTCTCGGCCCTTCTAGTCCGTGCCGAACACTTACTCTCACCTAGTCCCATCTACCTGCACTCAGACCATAACCCTCCATTCCTTTCCCGTCCATATACCTATCCAATTTATTTTTAAATTATAAAATCGAACCTGCCTCCACCACTTCCACTGGAAGCTCATTCCACACAGCTACCACTCTCTGAGTAAAGAAGTTCCCCCTCACGTTACCCTTAAACTTTTGTCCCTTCATTCTCAAATCATGTCCTCTTGTTTGAATCTTCCCTACTCTCAATGGAAAAAGCTTATCCACGTCAACTCTGTCTATCCCTCTCATCATTTTAAAGACGTCTATCAAGTCCCCCCTTAACCTTCTGCGCTCCAAAGAATAAAGACCTAACTTGTTCAACCTTTCTCTGTAACATAGTTGCTGAAACCCAGGCAACATTCTAGTAAATCTCCTCTGTACTCTCTCTATTTTGTTGATATCTTTCCTATAATTTGGCGACCAGAATTGTACACCATACTCCAGAATTGGCCTCACCAATGCCTTGTACAATGTTAACATTACATCCCAACTTCTATACTCATTGCTCTGATTTATAAAGGCCAGCACACCAAAAGCTTTCTTTACCACGCTATCTGCATGAGATTCCACCTTCAGGGAACTATGCACAGTTATTCCTAGATCCCTCTGTTCAACAGCATTCCTCAATTCTCTACCATTTACCATGAACGTCCTATTTTGATTTGTCCTGCCAAGATGTAGCACCTCACACTTAACTCCATCTGCCATCTTTCAGCCCACTCTTCCAAATGGCCTAAATCTCTCTGTAGACTTTGAAAATCTACTTCATATCCACAACACCACCTATCTTAGTATCATCTGCATACTTACTAATCCAATTTACCACACTATCATCCAGATCATTGATGTATATGACAAACAACAGTGGACCCAACACAGATCCCTGAGGCACCCCACTGGTCACCGGCCTCCAGCCTGACCAACAGGCATCCACCATTACTCTCTGGCATCTCCCACTCAGCCACTGTTGAATCCATTTTGCTACTCCTCCATTAATACCCAACAATTGAACCTTCTTCAAGAGGGAAGTCAGGAGATGGTTGGAAGTCAGGAGGCGGTGGGGTCAGGAGATGGTTCTGCCAGGGAGGGTGCAGGAGAAACCCAAAGAGAACCTACAAATATATAAAATGCAAGAGAGTAACTTGGGAGAGAATAGGGGCACTTGTAGATCAACAAGGTGGTCAATATCTGGGATCACAGCAGATGCTAAAGGAATATTTCCCATCTGTATTTACTGTGGAGATGCCAGGCCACCCTACTTCAAAACACAAAATGTGTGTGGAGTAACTCAGCGGGTCAGGCAGCAGCTGGGAAGGGAACAGACTTTGAATCAGGACCCTTCTCCAGTGTGAAGAAAGGTCCCGACCCTAATCGTCACCTGTCCATTCCCTCCCCAGATGCTGACTGATCCGCTGAGTAAACTCCAGCAGTTCATGCTCTGCTCAGGATTCCAGCATTTGCAGTTTCGTACATCTCCCAACACAGTTCGACTTGCCCCCTGCAATTTATTTAGCTTCACTTTCTCTGTAACTGCAAGACATTAACGCTGTAACACAACATTCTGCGATATGGTTATTTTTCCCTTTTCACTACCAGTTGATCTTGTGTATGGATTACTTGTACACATGTATAACGTGATTTGACTGGATAGCTCGTAAACAACGATTTTAATTGCTTGTGGCATGTGGCAATAAATAAACCAATACCATTACTAGCAACTTGCAAACTTGAATAGTGACATCTTAAAGAGTGTCCATCACAGAAATAGAGATGTTTCAGGTCCATGCTATTATCAACTAAAGAACAGTCCTGAGCTATAATTTACCTCATTCGAGACCCTCGGACTATCTTTGATCAGACTTTACTGGACTTTAACATAGAAACATAGAAAATAGGTGCAGGAGTAGGCCATTCGGCCCTTCAAGCCTGCACCGCCATTCAATATGATCATGGCTGATCATCCAACTCAGTATCCTGTACCTGCCTTCTCTCCATACCCCCTGATCCCTTTAGCCATAAGGGCCACATCTAACTCCCTCTTAAATATAGCCAATGAACTGGCCTCAACTACTTTCTGTGGCAGAGAATTCCACAGATTCACCACTCTCTGTGTGAAAAATGATTTTCTCATCTCGGTCCTAAAAGGTTCCCCCTTATCCTTAAACTGTGACCCCTTGTTCTGGAGTTCCCCAACATCGGGAACAATCTTCCTGCATCTAGCCTGTCCAACCCCTTAAGAATTTTGTAAGTTTCTATAAGATCCCCCCTCAATAGTCTAAATTCTAGCGCGTACAAGCCAAGTCTATCCGGTCTTTCTTCATATGGAAGTCCTGACATCCCAGGAATCAGTCTGGTGAACCTTGTCTGTACTCCCTCTATGGCAAGAATGTCTTTCCTCAGACTAGGAGACCAAAACTGTCACTAACTATTAACTTGCACTTATCGTTATTCCCGTTATCATGTATCTGCACACTGTGAACGACTTGCTTGTAATCACGTATAGTCTGTCTGCCGACTGGATAGCACACAACAAATGTACCTTGGTACACTGTACCACTGTACCTTGGTACACATAACAATAAAAACCTGGCTAAAGTATACTAAAACACACAAAGGCAGGTCACTCCCCGAGACTGAGCACGAGTATCCGAAGAATTTGTGGGTAGCAAGGGAAGAAATGACAGGGCGCCTGGCAGAGATGCTTATTTTATCGATCCACACAGGTGAGGTGCCGGAAGGCTGGAGGGTGGCCAATGCTGTGTCTCAATTTCAGAAAGGCTGCAAGGAAAAACCTGTGAATTACAGATATGTGAGCCTAACATTAATGGTGCTTAGAAACATGGAACTGCAGACACTGGTTTACACAAAAGGATACAAAGTACTGGAGTAACTCAGCGGGTCAGGCAGCATCTCCGGAGAGTAGGAATGTTCTCCAAAGTGTTGAGTTACTCCCACAATCTGTCTCCTTTATCAGTGGTGACAAGAGCGGAACTCGCTGTCAAAACATGGAGGGGGCAGGGACACACACAATTTTTTGGCAGCCACGCACGCATGCGCACACTCACACACACATGCGCGAGGCTTCGGAGGCTCAATCCAGCGCCAAATGCAGCTCAAATCTGCCTGTCTCGCCGGTTTAACGGGACAGCGCCGGAGACCCCGCCGGGATCGATCCTGGCTGCGGGTGAGACGCAGGTCTGAGACACATCTCCCTCCTCCAATCATCACACTCTATCCTCAGTGCCACCCCTCCCTCCTCCAATCATCGCGCTGAATCATCATGTCTCGCCCCCATTGCCTGCTGACCGATGTCTCTCTCGTCCAATCGGCGCCCTCGATCAGTAGTCGCACCTCCACTGTTTCGCGGAAAGCGGAGATTTTTAAATCCGGATGACAAAAACTTGTGGGGGATGTCCCCCACCTCTCAAAGCATGGGGGGGGGGGTGGACGAGTCCCCTCTGCCCCCCCCCCCCCGTGTTTTCCGCCCCTGAGTGGTGATGAACTTGTTGGAGGGGATTCTGAGACACAGGAGCTACATGCATTTGGAGCGGCAGGGACAGGTTAGAGGTAGCTGGCGTAACTTTGTGTGTTTCACAATTTGAGGGTCAAAATGGCCTTTAGCAAGGTTTTTGACATTGTACTACATAATAGATTGGTCTGGAAGGTTAGGTCACGTGGGATCCTGAGTATACCAGCTAACAGGAAACAGACCCGAAACGTCACCCATTGCTTCTCTCCAGAGATGCTGCCTGTCCCGCAGTTACTCCGGCATTTTGTGTCTAACTGGAAACAAAATTGGTTTGAAGATAGAAGACAGAGAATGGCGGTGGAGGGTTTTAAACTGGAGGCCTATAGTAATTGATAGTAAGTGACTAGATTGGTCCCTGGGATGGCGGGACTGTCATATGAGGAAAGATTGAAAAGACTAGGCTTGTATTCACTGGAGTTTAGAAGGATGAGGGGGAATCTTATAGAAACATATAACATTATAAAAGGACTGGACAAGCTAGATGCAGGAAAAATGTTCCCAATGTTGGGCAAGTCCAGAATCAGGGGCCACAGTCTTAGAATAAAGGGGAGACCATTTAAGACTGAGGTGAGAAAAAACTTTTTCACCCAGGGAGTTGTGAATTTGTGGAATTCCTGCCACAGAGGGCAGTGGAGGCCAAATCACTGGATGGATTTAAGAGAGAGTTGGATAGAGCTCCAGGGGCTAGTGGAGTCAAGGGATATGGGGAGAAGGCAGGCACGGGTTATTGATTGGGGACGATCAGCCATGATCACAATGAATGGCGTTGCTGGCTCGAAGGGCCGAATGGTCTCCTCCTGCACTTATTTTCTATGTTTTGTATGTTTCTATGTGCTGGGTGTTATTAGAACATATAGAACATAGAACAGTACAGCACAAGAACATCCCACTGTATCGAACATGATGCCAAGACCATCACTGATCTACCTGCCTCCATTCCCTGCATGTCCATGTGCCTTAAATGCCACTAATGTATCTGCCTCCACCACCAACTCCAGCAGCACATTCCAGGCACTAACAACTCTGCATAAAAAAAAGTTGTCGCCCACATCTCCTTTAAACTTTGCTCCTCCCACCTTTGCAACTCCCAGCGTAAAGAAAAAGCTGCCCTCTAATGTTTGACTTTTCCATCCTGGGGAAAAAGGTTCTGACTGTCTACCCTGTCTATGTCTCTATTTCATCCATTGTAATACTTCTATCAGGTCTCCTCTCAACCTTCAGCATTCTGAAGAAAACAATTCAAGTCTGTTTAACCTCTCCCTGTAGCTAATATTCACTAATCCAGGCATCATTCTGGTGAGCAGAACTGCATACTATACTCCAAATGTGTCGTCACCAACATCTTATAAAGCTGCATCATGACTTCCTGAACGTTATACTCACTGCCCCGACCTATAAAAGCAAGCATGCCATATCCTTCTTTACCGCTCTATCTCCTTGCTGCCACTTTCAGGGAGTAATGGACTTGGACCCCATGAACCCTCCGTACATCAATGCTGTTAAAGGCCATGCCATTCATTGTATATTCCCCCCTTATATTTGGCCTCTCAAGCTGTAGAACCTCACACATGCTCGGATTAAACTCCATTTGCCATTTTTCCGCTCATTTCTGTAGCTGATCTATATCCCGCTGTATACTTTGTCACATTCTCACAGCCTGCGATGGTGGCATCTGCAAACTTATTAAGCACACCAGCTACGTTTATGTCCAAGTCATATATGCTGCATTTATCACAGACAGCTGTGGTCCCAGCATAGATCCCTGAGGAACTCCACTGCTCACAGTCCTCCGACCTGACTATTGTCCTTCCACCACAACCCTCTGTCTTAAATCTATAAGCCTTTCTGAATCCATATGACCAAGTCACTGTGAATCCCATGCATCTTAATCTTCTGGATCCGCCTACTATGGGGCACTTTATCAAATGCCTAACTAAAATCCATGTATAGATCCATGTGACAGTCTCCAACACTCCAGTGAGAATAAACCAATGTCTTCTTGTAAATACAGCGTTCCTTGCCAGACAACATCCCAGTGAATCCCTGCTCCTCTCCCTCCGTTGCTGCCACATCCTTCCCAATGTTCTCAACAGGTCCCATCATGTTGCACGTATACAAGACGTTAGATAGACAATAGACAATAGACATTAGGTGCAGGAGCAGGCCATTCAAGCCAGCACCGCCATTCAATGTGATCATGGTTGATCATCCCCAATCAGTACCCCGTTCCTGCCTTCTCCCCATATCCCCCAATTCTGCTATCTTTAAGAGCCCTATCTAGCTCTCTCTTGAAAGTATCCCGAGAACCGGCCTCTGAGGCAGAGAATTCCACAGACTCACCACTCTCTGTGAGAAGAAGTGTTTCCTCATCCCTGTTCTAAATGGCTTACTCCTTATTCTTAAACTGTGGTCCCTGGTACTGGATTCCCCCAACATCGGGAACATGTTTCCTGCCTCTAGCGTGTCCAAACCCTCATATGTTTCAATAAGATCCCATCTCATCCTTCTAAATTCCAGACTATACAAGCCCAGCTGCTCCATTATCTCAGCATTATCTCTGACAGTCCCGCTATCCCGGGAATTAACTTGTAAACCTACTCTGCACTCCCTCAATAGCAAGAAAGTCCTTCCTCAAATTTGGAGACCATAACTGCACACAATACTCTAGGTGTGGTCTCACTAGGGCTCTGTACAACTGCAGAAGGACCTCATTGCTCCTATACCCAACTCCTCTTGTTATGAGTCTGAGGGTATTTTCCATTTGAGGCTGCATGGATGGAACTATAAAATAAGAAGGGATCTCTTTGAGGGGATTGTACTATAGGCCACGCCAACCATCAGCTATCCATTGCCAGGACTATGTTATCCTACTTTCTGATCCACTCCCTACACAGTAGGGGCAATTTACAGAGGCCAATAAACCTATAGACCCCCACGTCTTTGGGATGTGGGAGGAAACCAGAGCACCCGGAGGAAACCCACGCTGACACAGGGGTGAACACGCAAACTCCACACTGAGGGCACCTGAGGTCAGGGTCAAACTCAGGTCTTGAGGCAGCAGCTTTGAGACAGCAGCTCTATCAACTGCGACACAGGATCTTAGACAGAAACTTGCAGAGGTTATGGAGGAAGGAACTGTAGATGCTGGTTTACACCAAAGATAGACCAAAAATCTAAAGTAACTCGGTCAGGCAGCATCTCTGGGGAAAAGGAATAGCTGATGTTTAGCGTCTCCGGTTTGCTGCATTATTCAGGTAAAGAAATGCTTATTAAGTCGGAGGCTTTTAAGAGTGAGATAGGGAGAATTCAGGGTCAGCATATCCTTGTTCGAGTGAAGGTATCATCAAGCTAGAAATGGTGCATAGAAGATTCACGAGGATGTTACAGGGACGGGAGGGTTTAAGCTATGAGGAGGGAGGGACTGGATAGGCTGAAGCCTTGTTCCTTGGTGGGCAGGAGGCTGAGGACATGTATAAACTCATGAGGGGCAGAGATAAGATGGATGGTCGACACTGATCCTTTCACAGTGTTGGCCACTTTAAAACTCAAGGGCATAGATTTAAGTTGGGAGGGGAAAAATTTGAAAGTGATATGAAGTATAACTGGGATGGTGGGTGCATGGAACGAACTGCCAGAGGAAGCTGTAGAAGCGGGTACAAATGTGAAGTTTAAAAGACATTTAGCCAAAAACATGGATGAGAAATATGGGGAAAATGTACGGGACCATCTTGGTCAGCATGAACGAGTCGGGCCGAAGGACCTGTTTCTGTGTTTCTATGACTCCATAACCCTTGTACACAATGCCTTGACCTATGAAGACAAGCACACTAAATGCCACCTTCACCACCCTAGTTTCAGGGAGCTATGGACTTGCACAGCGAGGTGTCGGTGTATATCATACCCTCCCTAATGTTAACTCCATATTTACAACTGCAATTTGACCACTGAAAGTACAACATCGTACATCTGTCTGGATTCAATTCCATCTGACCAACCTTCCCACTGCATCTTTAGACAACGTTTCTTCATCTTTAGACAACGTTTCTTCAATCACATATTTTGGTGGTTTAGGGTCATAGAGTACACAACAAGGAAACAGGCCCTTTAGCCCAAAATCCATGTCATATCAAAATCCATGCAGTGCCCTCCATAATGTTTGAGATAAAGATCTATCATTTATTTATTTGCCTCTGTACTCCACATCTGACAATGTGCACTTTAACCACATATGATTTTTTCTATTACAAATCTCAAATTGTGGAGTACAGAGGCAAATAATAAAGGACTTTAGATCTTCGACCGCCGGCCTGCGGCCTACACCAACCTGAAGCCGCAGTCTCCGGTGGGGAGGCACCGATTCAGGACTTACCTGGACTTTACCTTGTCTGAACATCTGGACGCCCGCAGTGGTGACTGCGGAGGGTTGAAGTCCCGACCACGGGGGAAAATGGAGGAGGACTGGCCAATTTTTGTGCCTTCCACCACAGTGATGAATGCTGTGTTAAATTTTTATTGTGTATTGTGTGTTCTTTTTTTTTGTACCGCTGCTGGCAAGTTCATTTCACTGCACTTTATGTGCAAGTGACGAATAAAACCTGACTTGACTTGACTTGACTTGAGATTCTGTGCATCTACCCAATCTATTCCTTTCATGATTTTATACACCTCTATAAAATCAATATACTTCACCAATATACTTTATCTAAACTTTTCTCATTTGCCATCCTTTGGCTCATATCCCTCTAAACCTTTCATATCTATATAACCATATAACCATATAACAATTACAGCACGGAAACAAGCCCTCTCGGCCCTTCCAGACCGTGCCGACCATTTGTTTTCCCCTAGTCCCATCTACCTGCACTCAGACCATACCCCCCCATTCCCTTCACGTCCATATACCTATCCACTTTTCTTTTAAATGTTAAAATCGATCCTGCCTCCACCACTTCTGCTGGAAGCTCATTCCACACAGCCACCTGAGTAAAGAAGTTCCCCCTCGCGTTACCCCTAAACTTCTGTCCCTTAATTCTCATGTCATGCCCTCTTGTTTGAATCTTCCCTACCCTCAATGGGAAAAACGTATCCACGTCAACTCTGTCTATCCCTTTCATCATTTTAAAGGCCTCAATCAAGTCCCCCCCTTAACCATCTGCGCTCCAAAGAATAAAGACCTAACTTGTTCAACCTTTCTCTGTAACATAGTTGCTGGAACCCTGGCAACATTCTAGTAAATCTCCTCTGTACTCTCTCTATTTTGTTGACATCCTTCCTATAACTAGGCGACCAAAATTGTACACCATACTCCAGAATTGGTCTTACCAATGCCTTGTACAATTTTAACATTACTTCCCTACTCCTATATTCAATGCTCTGATTTATAAAGGCCAGCACACCAAAGGCTTTCTTTACCACCCTATCTATATGCGATTCCACCTTCAGGGAACTATGCACAGTTATTCCTAGATCCCTCTGTTCCACAGCATTCCTCAATTTCCTACCATTTACCATGTACGTCCTATTTTGATTTGTCCTGCCACGATGTAGCACTTCACACTGCCATCTTTCAGCCCACTTTTCCAAATGGCCCAAATCTCTCTGTAGACTTTGATAATCTACTTCATTATCCACAACACCACCTATCTTAGTATCATCTGCATACTTACTTATCCAATTTTCCACCCCATCATCCAGATCATTGATGTACATGACAAACAACAGTGGACCCAACACAGATCCCTGAGGCACCCCACTGGTCACACAACGGCTTCCAACCTGACAAACAGCCATCCACCATTACTCTCTGACATCTCCCATTCAGCCACTGTTTGAATCCATCTTGCTACTTTACCGCCATTAACTCCCAAAGATTGAACCTTCTTAACCAACCTTCCATGGGGAACCTTGTCAAAGGCCTTACTGAAATCCATATAGACAACATCCACTGCTTTAACCCTCATCAATTTCCCTAGTTACCGCTTCAAAAAATTCAAGAAGGTTTGTCAAACATGACCTTCCAGGCACAAATCCATGTTGACTGTTCCTGATCAGACCCTGTTTATCCAGATGCTTATATATATTATCTCTAAGTATCCTTTCCATTAATTTGCCCACCACTGACGTCAAACTAATAGGTCTATTATTGCTAGGTTTATTCTTTGAACCCTTTTTAAAACAATGAAACAACATGCGCAGTACGCCAATCCTCCGGCACTATTCCCGTTTCTAATTACATTTGAAATATTTCTGTCATAGCTCCTGCTATTTCTACACTAACTTCCCTCAATGTCCTAGGGAATATCCTGTCAGGACCTGGAGACTTATCCACTTTTATATTTTTCAAAAGTGTCAGTACTTCCTCCTCTTTGAATCTCATAGCCATAGCTACTCTACTTTTTCCCCTTAACTCACAGAGTTCAATATCCTTCTCCTTGGTGAATACCGAAGAAAAGAAATTGTTCAATATCTCCCCCATCTCTTTTGGCTCTGCAGATAGCTGTCCATTCTGGTTCTCTAATGGTCCAATTTTATCCCTCGTTATCCTTTTGCTATTAATATAGCTGTAGAAACCCTTTGGGTTTACTTTCACCTTTCTTGCCAAAGCAACCTCATATCTTCTTTTAGCCTTCCTAATTTCTTTCTTAAGATTCTTTTTACATTCTTTATACTCCTCTAGCACCTCATTTACTCCATGCCTCCTATAATTATTGTAGATATCTCTCTTTTTTCAAACAAGTGTCCAATTTCCCCTTGAAAACCATGGCTCTTTCCAATTTTTACTATTTCCTTTCAACCTAACAGGGACATAAAGATTCTGTACTCTTACAATTTTCCCCTTTAAAATGTCCTCCATTTCTCTTCTACATCCTTCCCATGAAACAAAGTGTCCCAATTCACTCCTTTAAAATCCTTACGCATTCCCTCAAAGTTAGCCTTTCTCCAATCAAAAATCTCCACCCTAGGTCCAGTTCTGACTCTCTCCATAATTATATTGAAACTAATGGTATTGTGATCACTGGTCCCGAAGTGCTCACCAACGCATACCTCCGTCACCTGACCTGTCTCATTTCCTAACAGGAGGTCTAGCACTGCCCCTTCTCTGGTCGATACCTCTATGTACTGCTGCAAAAAAACTATCCTGCACACATTTTACAAACTCCAAACCATCCAGCCCATTTACAGAATGTGTTTCCCAGTCTATTTTTGGAAAATTGAAATCTCCCACAATCACTACCTTGTGCTTACTACTAATATCTGCTATCTCCTTACATATTTGCTCTTCCAATTCTCGCTTCCCCATTTGCCGGTCTATAGTACACCCCTAAAAGTGTTGCTACACCGTTCCCACTTCTCAGTTCCACCCAAATAGCCTCCCTAGACGAGCCCTCTAATCTATCCTGCCAAAGCACTGCTGTAATATCTTCTCTGACAAGCAATGCAACACCTCTCCCTCTGGACCCTCCAATTCGATCACACCTGAAAGCAACGAAATCCTGGAATATTTAGTTTCCAATCACAGCCCTCCTGCAACCATGTTTCACTGATTGCCACAACATCATATTTCCAGGTGTCAATCCAGGCTCTAAGTTCATCCACCTTACTTACAATGCTCCTAGCATTAAAATATACACATTTTAGAAACCCACCATCCATTATTCTCTGTCTATTATCTTTTTCATCTTTCTCGCCTACATTTTGGATCCGAGTGCTTCCCTTCTCTGCCTCTTGCCCCACACCCTGACCCCTAGCCCCCTCTACCCGAGTCCCTCCCCCCAGCCTTTCTAGTTTAAAGTCTCCCCAAGTATGACCAAGTGTTTTTCAAGTATTGTAATTGGACCTGCCTCAACTACCTCCTCTGGCAGTTTACTTAACGTATTTGCCATCCACTGGATGAAAAGGTTATCCCTCAGGTTCCTCTTAAATCTTTCCCTTCTCGCCCCTTATACTTGATTTCCTGACCCTGGGGAAAAGACTGCATTACGAAAGATGCTATAAGAAGGATGTCATTAAGCTGGAAAGAATGAAGAGATGATTTATGAGGTTGCCAGGACTCAGAGGCCTGAGCTGTAAGAAAAGATTGGTCATGCTGAGACTTTATAAGTTGCAGTGCAGGAAGTTAAGCGGTGATCCTATAGAGGTGTATAAAATCATGAGGGGAATTCTTAGGGTCAGTTATCCAGAGTTGGGAATCAGGAATCAGACGACAGAGGTTTAAGGTGAATTGGGGATAGATTTAATAGAAACCTGAGGGAAAACCTTTTCACACAGAGGGTGATAGGTATATTAAATGAGCTGCCAGAGGAGGCAGTTTAGGCGAGTAATATAACAGTATTTAAAAGACACTTGGACATGGATAGGAAAGGTTTAGAGGGAAATGGACCGAATGTGGGAAAATGGGACTAACTTAGATGGGCATCCTGGTCAGTATGAAGGACTGGGGCCAAAGGGTCTGTTTATGTACTGTATGACTCTGTGACTATTCACCTCTTCTATTCCCCTCATGATCTTATACACGGCTATAAGATCACCCCTCATCCTCCTGAGCTGCAAAGAATAATGTCCTAGCCTGCCCAACCTGTCCCTGCAGCTCAGGCCCCGGAGTCTTCTACAAATGTACTGATTATGCCCCCTACATTCTCAACAAGGACACTCACATAAAAGACAGGCCTCATAGGTCCCAGTACCAATGTTTAGGGTACACCACTGATTACAGGCTGAGGACGGGTCTCCACTCGAAACATCACCTATTCCTTCCCTCCAGATATGCTGCCTGTCCCGCTGAGGTACTCCAGCGTTTGTGTCGATCTTACTGATTGCGAGCTTAAAGTCAGAAACACCCATCCACCGTGACCCTCTGCCTCTGAACACCAAGCCCATTTTACATTCAATTTGCAACCCTGCATCAAATCCTTCTTGGGATGTGGCACCTTGTTTAGTTTAGATTAGTTGAGAGATACAGTGCAGAAACAGCCCCTACGGCCCGCCAAGTCCACTCTGACCAACCGACACTAACACTATCCTACACACAAAAGGGATAATTTACAATTTTTACCAAGCCACTTGATCTACAAAACTGTACGTATTTAGTGTGTTGGGGGGAGCCAGAGCACCCGGAGAAAACCCATGTGGTCCGAGGGAGAATGTAAAAACTCCGTACAGACAGCACCAATAGTCAGGATCGAACCTGGGTTTCTGGCGCCACGAGGAAGCAACTCTACGCCACCGTGCCAACGGAAAAAGCCTAAGTGAAGAACATATAGACAACATCTACCCGTCGGGTCATCATAAAACTCAATTAAATGTGAGTCATCTGCACAAAATCACACTGTCTTCTTCGAGTCAGTCCCTGCCTTTCATAAATCCTGTCTCTCCCACTCTATCTGACAACCTCCCTGCCACTGATAGGATCACTGTTCTGCTGTTTACCCGCTGCCCTTTCTGTGCAAGGGGACAATATTAACCACCTCACCTCACCCTTGACAGTGAAGGTACATATCTCCACTAGTCATGTTCATAAGTGATAGAAGCAGAATTAAGCCATTCAGCCCATCAAGTATATAATATACATCAATGACTTAGATGATGGGATTCAAAGTAACATTAGCAAATTTGCAAATGACATCTCAGAGGACCTCACATGGCCCACCAACACCGCTGCGCTGGTCAAAAAGGCACAGCAATGACTGTTCTTCCTAAGAACATTGAAACGGACTGGTCTGCCCCGACAGCTGCTGACGACCTTCTACCGCTGCATGACAGAGAGCATACTAACGTATGGCATCTCTGTGTGGTATCTCAGCTGCACGGAGGCGGAGAGGAGAGCTTTTCAGCGCGTCGTCCACAGACCGCAACAGATCATTGGGACACCGCTACCAGCCTTGGAGGGCATCTACCACACACGGTGCCTCAGGAAGGCCGTCAGCATCCATAAAGACTCCTCTCACCCTTGTAATGGACTGTTCGAACTACTCCCTTCCGGCAGACGTTACAAGGTCTTCTACGCCCGCACCTCCAGACGCAGGAACAGCTTAATTCCCAGAGTTATAGCAGGCTCGGAACTGGCCCTGCTGAGTCCCCCTCCCCCACCCCCATGGACTGTCTCCCCCGGCCTCTCACTTTAGTCTGTGTTGATTTTACTGGTCTAATGTTCGTTTTTACAAACCTTGTTCTCAGGGTATTTAAACCTAAATTTTTTATTTGTCGATTAGGTTATGACATCGGATGGAAGTTGCAAACCAAATCTCGTTGCACTTATGTGTAATGAGAATAAAATATATTATTATTATTATTATTATTATTATTATTATTATTATTATTATTATTATTATTATTATTATTATTATTATTATTATTATTATTATTATTATTATTATTAAATGACACAAATCTGGGTGGCAGTGTGAACTGTGAGGAGAATGCTATGAGAATGCAGGGTGACTTGGACAGGTTGAGGGAGAGGGCAGATGCATGGCAGATAAAGGTTAATGTGGATAAATGTTAGGTTATGGCCTAACCCTGCCCCTATTGTCTATTGTCTATTGTCTATTGCCATTAAATCGTGGCTGATCTATCTTTTCCACTCAACCCAATTCTCCTGCCTTCTCCCCGTAACCCCTGACACCTGTCCTAATCAAGAATTTATCAATCTCCAACTTTAAAATAGCCATTGACCTGATCTCCACAGCCACCTGTGGCAATGAATTGCGCAGATTCACCATCCAGTAATCCCATCCCTTGGTATCCCAGGGATAGATCGCATGAGGCAGTCAACGTGGTCCAATATTTCTTGCGCCTCCTCCTTCCCGATACAGACATGCTGCAGAATATCAGCAATACTCCCTTAACCCTGCTGTCTCCATGCCAGTGTCCCCAGTGTGTATGGAGAATATCCTGTCACAGCTCGCCCACTTTCCCTGGCTCCAAACATTGATCGTCCCTGAGAAGACCTCCTTGTTCCTGCCCTCCACTCTCTCCACATTCACAACCCCACATTCACATAGTCATATACATTTGTTTTTAGTTTAGTACAGATACAGCATGGAAACTGACCCTTTGGCCCACCGAATCCGCACTGACCAGCAATCTGCCACATTAACGCTATCCTCCACACACTAAGGACAATTTACTTTTAAACCAAGCCAATTAACCTACAGACCTGTACGTCGTTGGAGTGTGGGAGGAAATCGAAGTTCTCTGAGAAAACCCATCACAGGGAGAACGCACAAACTCCGTACAGACCCAGACTAACACCGGTAGTCAGGATCGAACCCGGGTCTCTGGTGCTTTAGGGCAGCAACTCTACCACTGCGCCGTCTACAATTGTGTAAATGCACGCCCAGCATCAATACCTGTGACATCTCTCCGTACATGTTGCCAACCAGGAAACCTAGTTACGATTACTTCCCATTTCCTGCTTCCCAGATAATATGTTGCTTCCTGTATTTTTTAACCATATAACAAACCATATAACAATTACTGCACGGACACAGGCCCTCTCGGCCCTTCCAGTCCGTGCCGACCATTTGTTTTCCCCTAGTCCCATCTACCTGCACTTAGACCATACCCCTCCATTCCCTTCACGTCCATATACCTATCCACTTTAATCTTAAATGTTAAAATCGATCCTGCCTCCACCACTTCTGCTGGAAGCTGATTCCACACAGCCACCACCTCTGAGTGCCACCTAAACTAATACTAAAAGAACCTGTTCCCCCTCACGTTACCCCGAAACTTCTGTCCCTTAATTCTCATGTCATGCCCTCTTGTTTGAATCTTCCCTACCCTCAATGGGAAAAACGTATCCACGTCAACTCTGTCTATCCCTTTCATCATTTTAAAGACCTCAATCAAGTCCCCCCTTAACCTTCTGCGCTCCAAAAAATAAAACTTGTTCAACCTTTCTCTGTAACATAGTTGCTGGAACCCTGGCAACATTCTAGTAAATCTCCTCTGTACTCTCTCTATTTTGTTGACATAACATTGACATAACTATTTTGTTGACATTGTTTTTATTTGTTACAATTAGTTTTGATGCCCGCATCTGAGCAAATTGCTTCTGAAATCAAACTGGTTCCCCTTTAAGCATATTCTGATCCTTCAAAGAGCTCCATTAACTAATTAACCACAGCTTTCAGCAATTACTGCTTTCCTGTGCTTCCTGTGAAGCCAAATATTTATTTCATTGTTTTGCCATTTCCCTTTTTGACGATAGAATATAAAATGATGGGCATACATAGGATAGACAGTCGGAACCTTTTCTCCCAGAGTGGAAATGTCAAAAGCTTTATAGTGAAGCTTTAAGGTGAGAGGGGCAAAGTTTAAAGGAGGTGTGCGGGACACGGTATCTTCAGAGCAGGGTACCTGTAATGTGCTGCAGGGAAGGTGGTGGAGGCAGGTATGTCAGTGGCATTTAAGATGCTTTTAGATAGGTACATGGATATGATGGAAAAAGAGGGATATGTATCATGTGCCAGGAGAGGAGATTAGTTTAACTTGGCATCATGATCAGCACACACAGTGTGGCCTCCACAGAGGGCATTGGAGGCCAAGTCACTGGATGGAATTAAGAGAGAGTTAGATAGAGCTCTAGGGGCTAGTGGAGTCAAGGGATATGGGGAGAAGGCAGGCACGGGTTATTGATTGTGGACGATCAGCCATTATCATAATGAATGGCAGTGCTGGCTCGAAGGGCCGAATGGCCTCCTCCTGCGCCTATTTTCTATGTTTCTATGTTTGTATGAAGGGCCTGTCCTGTGCTGCACTGGTCTATTTTCTAATCCAGAGACTAAGGTTAAATTGGAAGGATGGAGACATCCACAGTTCCACAGTTTAGGAATGGGGGTTAGCCATTTAGAACGGAGATGAGGAAAAACCTTTTCACCCAGAGAGTTGTGAATCTGTGGAATTCTCTGCCTCAGAAGGCAGTGGAGGCCAATTCTCTGGATGCTTTCAAGAGAGAGTTAGATCGAGCTCTTAAAGATAGCAGTCAGGGGTTATGGAGAGAAGTCAGGAACGGGGCACTGATTGTGGATGACCAGCCATGATCACAGTGAATGGCGGTGCTGGCTCGAAGGGCTAAATGGCCTACTCCTGCACCTATTATCTATTGTCTATTGACTACTGTAAACCTGATTAGTTACTGAGCTTGTACCAAATACGACAACCGCAAAACCAGTTGGACTTTTGTAACGATTCACCAGTTGTGTTGATGCCGCTGTGCAGTTTGTGAATCCCCATCCATTCCACACCACTACTATTGCCGTCTGGGAAACATAGAAGAGTTGTTGGGGTTTTTTGTTACTGCACAACTTGATGGATTTGTGACTCTGTGATCAGTAGCAGTATTAGTAACGTCAGATGTAACCTCTCCAACAATGGAAGCAACAGGTACCAAGTCACCAACACAGCCTACCAAACACAACTAATCTCGAAGAGGAAAGACACAAATTGCTGGAGTAACTCAGTGAGTCAGGCAGCATCCTTGGAGGTCCATGAATAGGTGTCGTTTTGAGTCAGGAATCCTTTTCGGACTGATTGCCGGAGTCTGGAGGAAGAAGAAGGGTCCGATAACGTCAGGATGTTCACACTGAAGATAGACACAAAATCCTGGAGTAACTCAGTGAGACATCTCTGGATGCAAGGAATGGGTGACGTTTCGGGTCAAGACCCTTCTTCAGAGATGTCACTTAACTCGCTGAGTCACACTGTCATTCTTTGCATCTAAATCTCGATGAGGATGGCTTATTGTTGATGGCCATAACTGGAACGCATCTGTGTCTAAAGAAACTGTGCTGTGAATTCAAGCTTCTCTGATACATTTGTTATTTGTACAGGGGATGTGGGCTTCCCATTTTCCATGCCAGCATTTCATTGCCCATTCCCAATGGATGGCAAAGTGGTGCAGCGGTAGAGTTGCTGCCTTACAGCGCCAGATACCGGGTTCCATCCTTACTATGGGTGCTCTTTTTACGGAGTTTTATGTTCTCCCTGCGACTGCCTGGGTTTTTTCTGAGTGCTCCGGTTTCCTCCCACACTCCAAAGACATACAGATTTGAAGGTTAATTAGTTTTGGAAAAATTGTAAATTACCCCCAGTGTTTAGGATAGTGCTAATGTGTGGGGATTGCTGGTCGGTGTGGACTTGGTGGGCCGAAAGGCCTCTTTCTGCGCTGTATCTCAACGTCTAAAGTCTAAACGGCTTGGAGAAGGTGGTGGGAAGTGCTGCTTCTTTAGGTATGTGAAGAGGAAAAAAATAGTTAAGACCAAAGTTGGACACTAAAAAAGGTGAATTTATTATGGTGAACAAGGAAATGGCAGATGAGTTGAACAGGTACTTTGGATCTGTCTTCACTAAGGAGGACACAAATGATCTTCCCGATGTACCAGTGGCCAGAGGATCTGGGGTAACGGAGGAAATGAAGGAAATCCACATTAGGCAGGAAATGGTGTTGGATAGACTGATGGAACTGAAGGCTGATAAATCCCCAGGGCCTGATGGTCTGCATCTCAGGGTACTTAAGGAAGTGGCTCTGGAAATTGTGGATGCATTGGTGATCATTTTCCAATGTTCTATAGATTCAGGTTCAGTTCCTGTGGATTGGAGGGTTGCTAATGTTATCCCACTTTTTAATTATCCCACTTTTGGTTGGCAGACAGGAAACAAAGAGTAGGGATTAATGGGCCCCTTTCAGAATGGCAGGCAGTGACTAGTGGGGTACTGCAAGGCTCGGTGCTGGGACGGTGCTGGGACAATATACATCAATGATTTAGATGAAGGGATTCAAAGCAACATTAGCAAATTTGCAGATGACAAAGCTGGGTGGCAGTGTGAACTGTGAGGAGGGATGAGAATGCAGGGTGACTTGGACAGGTTGGGGGAGCAGATGCATGGCAGATGCAGTTTAATGTGGATAAATGTGAGGTTATCCACTTTGGTAGCAAAAACAGGAAGACAGATTATTATCTAAATGGTTCATGTTGGGAAAAGGGGAAGTACAACGGGATCTGGGGGCCCTTGTTCATCAGTCACTGAGAGTAAGCATGCAGGTACAGCAGAAAGTGAATGACTTGTTGGCCTTCATAACGAGAGGAGTTGAGTATAGGAGCAAAGAGGTCCTTCTGCAGTTGTACAGGGCACTAGTAAGACCACACCTGGGGTAATGTGTACAGTTTTGGTCCCCTAATTTGAGGAAGGACATTCTTGCTATTGAGGGGTGCAGCTTATATTTACAAGGTTAATTCCCGGGATGGCGGGACTGTCATATGCCGAGAGAATGGAGCGGCTGGGCTTGTACACTCTGGAATTTAGAAGGATGAGAGGACATCTCATTGAAACATATATGATTGTTAAGGGTTCGGACACGCCAGAGGCAGGAAACATGTTCCCGATGTTTGGGGAGTCCGGAACCAGGGGCCACCATTTAAGAATAAGGGGTAAGCCATTTAGACCGGAGATGGGGAAACACATTTTCACACAAAGAGTTATGAGTCTGTGGAATTCTCTGCCTCAGAGGCCGGTTCTCTGGATACTTTCAAGACAGAGCTAGATAGGGCTTAAAGATAGCAGAGTCTGGAGATATGGGGAGAAGGCAGGAACAGGGTACTGATTGGGGATGATCAGCCATGATCACATTGAATGGTGGTGCTGGCTCGATGCGACGAATGGCCTACTCCTGCACCTATTGTCTAATGTGTATTGTCCTGGAGATGTGAATATGCTCAGTGGTGTTAGGGAGGGAGCTCCAGCACTTTGATTCAGTGAGAGTGAAGGCAAGGCGATATACTTCTAGGTTAGGATGGTGAGTGGCTTAGAGGACAACTTCCAGGTGGTAGCGTCTCCATGCTGCCCCTGCCCTCTGAGCTGCTAGAGGTGTATGCTCCTGTCCCACTTAAGGAACCTGAACGGAAACCTTTGGAGACTTTGCGCCCCACCCAAGGTTTCCGTGTGGTTCCCGGAGGTTCCCGAAGGTTTTTGCCAGTCTCCCTAATGGTCAAAAGTGGTTTCGACTTCTTCTATGTTCCGCCGATTATTTCAAAAAATTGAAAAAACCTCCGGGAACCTGACAAAAACCTCCGGGAACCTGTCAAAAACCTCCGGGAACCGCACGGAAACCTTGGGTGGGGCGCAAAGTCTCCAGAGGTTTCTGTTCAGGTTTCCTAAGTGGGACAGGGGCATTAGGAAGGAACTGTAGATGCTGGTTTAAACTGAAGATAGACACAAAAAGCTGGTGTAACTCAGCGGGTCAGACAGCATCTCTGGAGAAAAGGAATAGGTGATGTTTTGGGTTGAGATCCTTCTTCAGTAGAGGTGATGCTGGCTAGGACATTTTGCCGAGTTGCTGCAGTGCATCTTGTAGATGGTACAAACTGCAGTGCAGTGGGTTAGTGGTGGAGTGAGCAAATGGTGGTGAATGTAGTGACAGTTGAACCAGCTGCTATGTCCTGAGCTACAGGAACGCAGGACAAATACATTCTATTACACGCCTGCATCAAGCCCTGTCGATGGTGGATCGACTTGGGGAGTTACAATCCACGGTTTTAGGATATTTCCCCAGGAGGTCTCAGCCTGAGTTGCCGAGGCATCCCGTTTATGGATTGCTCACATCTCCTATATTTAGATATGAATTCACCACCTATACCTCAGACTTCAGATATATCTCGGACTCCTGCCACCTGCTGAAGTTGTCGGATGACTCTGCAATTGTGGACTGCATCAGTGAGGGGAGGGAAGCTGAATACTGAGGTGCAGTCAACGACTTTGTTGATTGGTGGGGGCTGAATCACCTGCAGCTCAACACCGACAAGACTAAGGAGTTAGTGGTAGACTTTAGGAAGAGAGGAACACCCCTGTCCCCTGTCTCCATCAATTGTGTGGATGTGCAGTTTACCAGGGAGTACAAATACCTTGGAGTGTACCTGGACAGTAAACTGGACTGGTCCAGGAACGCTGAGGCCCTGTACAAGAAGGGACAGAGTCGCCTGTACTTTTTGAGAAGGCTTCGCTCCTTCAACGTCTACAGTGAGATGCTGCAGAAGTTGTACCAATCGGTGGTAGCCAGTGCCATCTTCTTCACTGCCGTGTGCCGGGGCAGCAGGGCGAAGACAGCGGATGCCAACAGGATCAACAAACTCATCAGGAAGGCTGGCTCTGTCCTGGAGGTGGAGTTGGGTTCATGGGAGGTTGGTCTTGGAGGGGAGAATTCTCCTCAAACTGTGGAGCATCCTGGACAATACTGCTCACCCCCTCCATGACACACTGGTCAACCTGAGGAGCACCTTCAGCAACAGACTGGTTCCACCACAATGCAGCACAGAACGGCACAGGAGATCCTTCTTCCCTGTGGCTATCAAACTCCTCCCCCTACTGTTATGGGGTAGGCTGGCTCACCCCCCCCCCCCCCCCCCCCCCCAAGTCTTTGTACATCCCCCAATCCTTTCCACTTGTCACATTAATTTCATGTTTCATGTATCTTGTGTTTTATGACTGTTGGCAGATCAATTTCCATATAACCATATAACCATATAACAATTACAGCACGGAAACAGGCCCTCTCGACCCTTCCAGTCCGTGCCGACCATTTGTTTTCCCCTAGTCCCATCTACCTGCACTCAGACCATACCCCTCCATTCCCTTCACGTCCATATACCTATCCACTTTACTCTTAAATGTTAAAATTGATCCTGCCTCCACCACTTCTGCTGGAAGCTGATTCCACACAGCCACCACCTTCTGAGTAAAGAAGTTCCCCCTGACGTTACCCCGAAACCTCTGTCCCTTAATTCTCATGTCATGCCCTCTTGTTTGAATCTTCCCTACCCTCAATGGGAAAAACGTATCCACGTCAACTCTGTCTATCCCTTTCATCATTTTAAAGACCTCAATCAAGTCCCCCCTTAACCTTCTGCGCTCCAAAGAATAAAGACCTAACTTGTTCAACCTTTCTCTGTAACATAGTTGCTGGAACCCTGGCAACATTCTAGTAAATCTCCTCTGTACTCTCTCTATTTTGTTGACATCCTTCCTATAACTAGGCGACCAAAATTTTCCTCCTGGAATAGATAAAGTTTGACCGTATCATATTGTATTGAATTGCCACATATACAGGAACGACTGAGATGTGACAATGCTGAAGGCACCCACCAAAAGCTTTGTAGAAACTGGTAGTAAAACCTTCCGCTGCATCCGCAGAAGATGCAACATCTGTCCCTACACCTCCTCCCTCGACTCTGTCAGGGGACCCCGACAGTCCCTTCAGGTTAGGCAGAGGTTCACTTGCACCTCCTCCAACCGCATCCACTATATTTGATGTTCAAGATGTGGGCTCTTACACATCGGCGAGACCAAACGTAAACTGGGCGATCGTTTCGCTGAACACCTTCATTCAGTCCACCTAGATTTACTTGATCTCCCGGTTGCCAAACACTTTAATTCCCCTTCCCATTCCCACATTGACCTTTCTGTCCTAGGCCTCCATTGTCGGAGCGAGGCCAAACGCAAATGGGCGGAACAGTATCGCATATTTTGATTGGGCAGCTTACAACCCAGTGGTATGAATATTGATTTCTCTAACTTGAGTCTCATTATCTGTACTCGTTCTCACCTAACAAACAGCTAATAATGGCCTGTTTCCTTTATCATGTTTTCTTTTTTGCATTTCTTTCATTCATTTACTTTATATCTCTCTACATCACCATCTATATCGCTCGTTTCCATTTTCACCTAACTCTCAGTCTGAAGAAGGGTCTCCACCCAAAACGGCGACTATTCCATTTCTCCACAGATGCTGTCTGACCCGCTGAGTTACTCCAGCTTTTTGTGTCTATCTTGGAGAGCTAGACAGCTTGGAAACAGGCCCTAACCGAGCTCGACCCGCTTCGCTGCATCCGGCCCGTATTCACTTCCCTATCCGTGCACTGGCATCCTCGGAAATCCTCGTAAATCTATTTTTGCACCCTCTCCAGTTTAATGACATCTTTCCAACAGCGGAGTGAACAGAACAGGGCACCATATTCCTAATATTGCCTTCCCAACATCTAATACATATGTAACATGATGTCCCAAACCCTGTACTCAATACACTGTCAGTTGAAGCCAAGCATGTGAAATGTCTTCATCACCACTATGTACCTTGTTGCCACTTTCATGGAATTATATACATCATGTCTAGATCTCTCTGTTCTACAACATCCCCCAGGGCCTGACCTATTACGCTGGAAGTCCTGCCTTGGTGTGTCTTACCACATTGCAACTTCACGCCATTTATCTGAAGTAAACCTCATCTGTTATTGCTCTGCTCCTTGGCCCACTTGGCCCACTTTGTCAAGTTGTATCAAATAAATCCTGTTGTAATAAAAGGCAAGCAAATCCAGTGATAAAAGAGAGAGAGAGAGAGAGAGAGAGAGAGAGAGAGAGAGAGAGAGAGAGAGAGAGAGAGAGAGAGAACAGGGCCGTCAGAAACCAAAATGGTGTGGAGTTGCAGGAGATGGGCAAGGTCCTCATGAACAATTCTCTGTTTTTATTGCGGAGAAAGACATGAAGACAAGGGACCTTGGGACAGTTACTGACAGTGTCTTGAGGACAGACAGTATTACGGACATGGAGGTACTGACCGTACTAAAGTGTATGCAGGTAGACAAATCTCATGGGCCTGATTAAATATATGCGAGGACACGGTGGAAAGCTAATGAAGCCAAGGCTGAGATGTATGAATCATCATTAGAAGTGGGTGAGGTGCCAGAAGTCTGGAGGGGCGGCTAATGTTGAGCCTCTATTTATGAAGGGTTGCAAAAACCTGGAATTATAGTTCAGTGAGCCTAACATCTTTAGCAGGCAGGTGACTGGAGACTACTCTGATGGATATATACACTTGGATGGACAGGAGTTGGTCTGCTTTTGTACAAATCATGTCTCACGAATCTGATAGATTAGATTAGATTAGATTAGATTACCTTTATTGTCATTCAGACCTTTCGGTCTGAACGAAATTTCGTGCCTGCAGTCATACATATAATAAAAGTAACAAAAACACATAATAAACACAAATTTAACATCCACCACAGTGAGTTCACCAAACACCTCCTCACTGTGATGAAGGCAAAAGTCTTAGTCTTTGTCTCTTCCCTTCTTGTTCTCCCTCTGCGCTGAGGCGATCCAGGCCTCTGACGCCGCCGGCAATGCCGAAACGCCAGAACACCGCCACAGCACCAAAGTCAGGCCACAGCTCCAAGTCGGGCCACTGCCGCCACCGGAACGCCGGAGCGCCGCCGCTGCTCCAAGTCGGGCCGCTGCTCCAAGTCGGGCCGCTGCTCCAAGTCGGGCCACAGCTCCAAGTCGGGCCACAGCTCCAAGTCGGGCCACAGCTCCAAGTCAGGCCACAGCACATAGAAGATTTAACCTAAAAGGTTGATGAGGACAGAGCCTGGTAGCCGTGGTTGTTTTGGATTTCAGCCAAGCATTTGATAAGATTCCACATGGTAGGCTGCTCTGGAAGGTTAGATCGCACGGCATCTAGGGAGAGTGAGCTGACTGGATGAAAAATTGGCATTGCGGACAGACGCAGAGGGTGATGTTGGAGGGTTACTGTTTGGAATGGAGGCCTGTGACCAGTGGTGTGCCTCAGGGTTTGGTGCTGGGCCCATTGCTCTTTGTGCTTTATATCAACCATTATATCAACCATTGCATGAGAATGTACAAGACATGATTAGTATGTTTGCAGATGACACTTAAGTATTATTGTAGATGGTGAAGATGGTTATCAACATTTACAGCAGGATCTTGATCAGTTGGGCAAGTGGGTTGAGTAGACTCGGCTTGTACTCGCTAGAATTTAGAAGATTGAGGGGGGATCTTATAGAAACGACAAAATTCTTAAGAGGTTGGACAGGCCAGATGCAGGAAGATTGTTCCCGATGTTGGGAAAGTCCAGAACAAGGGGTCACTGTTTAAGGATAAGGGGGAAGTCTTTTAGGACCGAGATGAGAAAAACATTTTTCACACAGAGAGTGGTGAATCTGTGGAATTCCCTGCCATCGAAGGTAGTTGAGGCCAGTTCATTGGCTATATTTAAGAGGGAGTTAGATGTGGCCCTTGTGGCTAAAGGGATCAGGGGGTATGGAGAGAAGGCAGGTACAGGATACTGAGTTGGATGATCAGCCATGATCATATTGAATGGCGGTGCAGGCTCGAAGGGCCGAATGGCCTACTCCTGCACCTATTTTCTATGTTTCTCTGTAATGGTGAATGGAGTTTATACAGATAAGTGCAAGGTGCTGCATTTTGGGAAGTCAAACCGGGGTAGGACCTTGACAGTGAACGGCAGGGCCCTGGGGAGAGTTGTACAGCAGAAGGGTCTCGAGTGCAGGTGCGTAGTTCCGTGAAAGTGACATCACAGGGTGGGTAAGAAAGTTTTTGGTACATTGTCCATCATTACCACCAGGGGGCGCCGCACTATGGCAGCCTTGCCAACAGTCTGTCTTTTTGTCTTTTTTTTCTTATTTGTTGTGTTTTCTAAAAGTTTGTGCTAATGGTTTGTTTTATGTGGGGGGGGGGGGAGGGGGGGGGGGAAACTTTTTTCAATCTCTGACCTTGCCGGAGATGCGATTCCTTTCCAGATGGTATCTGCGGTCACTCTGTGGCCTGACATCATGGAGCTGGCGACCTCGCTCAGGACTGACTTTGAGCCCCACCATGGACTTGCCATCGGAGCAGATCGTTGTCTGGGATCGACGCTCCAATCGCGGCCTGCGGATTTCACCACGGAGGAGCTCACAGTCTCGGGTAGAAACCGATGTCGGGAAGCTCCAACAACGCTCCCAGCCCCGACCCGGGGTCAATCGTTTGGCACGGGGGAGTTGAGACACCCCCCCACCCCCCCACCCCCCAAATGCGGAGCTTGATCGCCCCGACGCGGTTGGCCCGACTGCCCTGCTACAGGAGCCAAGATCACCCTGTCAACAGAAGGCTCGAGGCCCCCGACCGCGGGAGAACAAGAAGGGAAGAGATTGAACTTTTTTTTGGCCTTCCATCACAGTGAGGAATGTGGAGGAGTCACTGTGGTGGATGTTTATGCTAAAATGTATTTTGTGCGTCTTGTTACTTTTTATTAGTATGACTGTACGGCAAATCAAATTCTTCATATGTTGCAAAACATACTTGGCTAATAAAGTATTATTATGATGATTATGATTATGATTAGAGTGAGTATTAAAAGCAGACCTTGGGATGTTATGTTACAGTTATACATTGGTGCGGCCAGATTTGGAGTTTTGTGTTCAGTTGTGGTCACCCTCATATAGGAAAGCTGGAAAGAGTACAAAGGATATTGATAAGGATGTTGACAGGACTAGGGCCTGAGCCTTAGAGAGGTTGAGTACGTTATTCCTTGGAGCGTAGGAGGATGACAGGTGATATAGGATCATGAGGGGAATAGATAGAGTCTTTTATTCACAGTAAAAGGGGTGGCACGGTGGCAGACCTGCTGCCTTACAGCGCCAGAGACTCGGGTTCCATCCTGACTTATCAAGGGGTATTGGGAGAAGGCAGGAATGGGATACTGATTGTGGCTGGTCAGCCATGATCACTACTCCTGCACCTATTGTCTATTGTCTATTGTCTATTCCAAATGTATTAGATCCTATCTCTCAGAATGTCCTACAATCACTTTCCCACCACTGATGTATCACCGGACGGCAGTTCCCTGACCTACCTGATCACCGGACACGATTGGAGGGATATGGACCAAATGTGGGCAGGTGGGACTAGTGTAACTGGGACATGTTGGGCCGAAGGGTCTGTTTCCATGCTGTATCACTCCATGACTGGATGACTATGACCTTTTTTTGAAGCCTTCCTGAAACCAAGGCACAACATGAGCCTCCCTTCAGACTTCTGGCATTTCACCCGTGGCTAACTCTGGCACAGAGACCGGCCCTGATGCTCAGAAGGGTAGCAAAAAGAGGAGGGCAATTGTAATAGGGGACTCTATAGTTAGGGGGTCGGATAGGCGATTCTGTGGACGCAGTCGGGAGACCTGGATGGTAGTTTGCCTCCCTGGTGCCAGGGTCTCGCATGTGTCAGAACGTGTCCAAAAGATTCTGATAAGGGAGGGAGAGGAGCCTGATGTTGTGGTACACATAGGTACCAATGACATAGGCAGAAAAAGTGACGAGGTCCTGAAGGGAGAATTTAGGGAGTTGAGGGGAAAGTTAAGGACCAAAAGGGTAACGATTTCAGGATTACTGCCTGTGCCGCGTGACAGTGAGAGTAGGAATGAAATGAGGTGGAGGATAAATGCATGGCTGAGGGATTGGTGCAGTGGGCAGGGATTCAAGTTTCTTGATCACTGGGACCTCTTTTGGGGAAGACATGATCTGTACACAAAGGACGGGTTGCATTTGAACCCGAGGGAGATTTGAAAAGGCTACTGGGGAGACTTTAAACTAGAAAGGCTGGGGGGAGGGACTCGGGTAGAGGGGGCTAGGGGTCAGGGTGTGGGGCAAGAGGCAGAGAAGGGAAGCGCTCGGACCCAAAATGTAGGCGAGAAAGATGAAAAAGATGAAAGACAGAGGATAAGGGATGGTGGGTTTCTAAAATGTGTATATTTTAATGCTAGGAGCATTGTAAGTAAGGTGGATGAACTTAGAGCCTGGATTGACACCTGGAAATATGATGTTGTGGCAATCAGTGAAACATGGTTGCAGGAGGGCTGTGATTGGAAACTAAATATTCCAGGATTTCGTTGCTTCAGGTGTGATAGAATTGGAGGGACCAGAGGTGGAGGTGTTGCATTGCTTGTCAGAGAGGATATTACAGCAGTGCTTTGGCAGGATAGATTAGAGGGCTCGTCTAGGGAGGCTATTTGGGTGGAACTGAGAAGTGGGAACGGTGTAGCAACACTTTTAGGGGTGTACTATAGACCGCCAAATGGGGAGCGAGAATTGGAAGAGCAAATATGTAAGGAGATAGCAGATATTAGTAGTAAGCACAAGGTAGTGATTGTGGGAGATTTCAATTTTCCAAAAATAGACTGGGAAACACATTCTGTAAATGGGCTGGATGGTTTGGAGTTTGTAAAATGTGTGCAGGATAGTTTTTTGCAGCAGTACATAGAGGTATCGACCAGAGAAGGGGCAGTGCTGGACCTCCTGTTAGGAAATGAGGCAGTTCAGGTGACGGAGGTATGCGTTGGTGAGCACTTCGGGACCAGTGATCACAATACCATTAGTTTCAATATAATTATGGAGAGAGTCAGAACTGGACCTAGGGTGGAGATTTTTGATTGGAGAAAGGCTAACTTTGAGGGAATGCGTAAGGATTTTAAAGGAGTGAATTGGGACTTCATGGGAAGGATGTAGAAGAGAAATGGAGGACATTTAAAGGGGAAATTGTAAGAGTACAGAATCTTTATGTCCCTGTTAGGTTGAAAGAAAAAAGTAAAAATTGGAAAGAGCCATGGTTTTCAAGGGAAATTGAACACTCGTTTTGAAAAAAGAGAGATATCTACAATAATTATAGGAGGCATGGAGTAAATGAGGTGCTAGAGGAGTATAAATAATGTAAAAAGAATCTTAAGAAAGAAATTAGGAAGGCTAAAAGAAGATATGAGGTTGCTTTGGCAAGAAAGGTGAAAGTAAATCCAAAGGCTTTCTACAGCTATATTAATGGCAAAAGGATAACGAGGGATAAAATTGGACCATTAGAGAACCAGAATGGACAGCTATCTGCAGAGCCAAAAGAGATGGGGGAGATATTGAACAATTTCTTTTCTTCGGTTTTCACCAAGGAGAAGGATATTGAACTCTGCGAGGTAAGGGAAAAAGGTAGAGTAGCTATGGAAACTATGAGATTCAAAGAGGAGGAAGTACTGACACTTTTGAAAAATATAAAAGTGGATAAGTCTCCAGGTCCTGACAGGATATTCCCTAGGACATTGAGGGAAGTTAGTGTAGAAATAGCAGGAGCTATGACAGAAATATTTCAAATGTCATTAGAAACGGGAATAGTGCCGGAGGATTGGCGTACTGCGCATGTTGTTCCATTGTTTAAAAAGGGTTCAAAGAATAAACCTAGCAATTATAGACCTATTACTTTGACGTCAGTGGTGGGCAAATTAATGGAAAGGATACTTAGAGATAATATATATAAGCATCTGGATAAACAGGGTCTGATCAGGAACAGTCAACATGGATTTGTGCCTGGAAGGTCATGTTTGACAAACCTTCTTGAATTTTTTGAAGCGGTAACTAGGGAAATTGATGAGGGTAAAGCAGTGGATGTTGTCTATATGGTTTTCAGTAAGGCCTTTGACAAGGTTCCCCATGGAAGGTTGGTTAAGAAGGTTCAATCTTTGGGTGTTAATGGCGGAGTAGCAAGATGGATTCAACAGTGGCTGAATGGGAGATGTCAGAGAGTAATGGTGGATGGCTGTTTGTCAGGTTGGAAGCCGGTGACCAGTGGGGTGCCTCAGGGATCTGTGTTGGGTCCACTGTTGTTTGTCATGTACATCAATGATCTGGATGATGGGGTGGAAAATTGGATAAGTAAGTATGCAGATGATACTAAGATAGGTGGTGTTGTGGATAATGAAGTAGATTTTCAAAGTCTACAGAGAGATTTGGGCCATTTGGAAAAGTGGGCTGAAAGATGGCAGATGGAGTTTAATGCTGTTAAGTGTGAAGTGCTACATCTTGGCAGGACAAATCAAAATAGGACGTACATGGTAAATGGTAGGGAATTGAGGAATGCTGTGGAACAGAGGGATCTAGGAATAACTGTGCATAGTTCCCTGAAGGTGGAATCGCATGTAGATAGGGTGGTAAAGAAAGCCTTTGGTGTGCTGGCCTTTATAAATCAGAGCATTGAATATCAGAGAGTAATGGTGGATGGCTGTTTGTCAGGTTGGAAGCCGGTGACCAGTGGGGTGCCTCAGGGATCTGTGTTGGGTCCACTGTTGTTTGTCATGTACATCAATGATCTGGATGATGGGGTGGAAAATTGGATAAGTAAGTATGCAGATGATACTAAGATAGGTGGTATTGTGGATAATGAAGTAGATTTTCAAAGTCTACAGAGAGATTTGGGCCATTTGGAAAAGTGGGCTGAAAGATGGCAGATGGAGTTTAATGCTGATAAGTGTGAAGTGCTACATCTTGGCAGGCCAAATCAAAAATAGGACGTACATGGTAAATGGTAGGGAATTGAGGAATGCTGTGGAACAGAGGGATCTAGGAATAACTGTGCATAGTTCCCTGAAGGTGGAATCACATGTAGATAGGGTGGTAAAGAAAGCCTTTGGTGTGCTGGCCTTTATAAATCAGAGCATTGAATATAGGAGTAGGGAAGTAATGTTAAAATTGTACAAGGCATTGGTAAGACCAATTCTGGAGTATGGTGTACAATTTTGGTCGCCTAATTATAGGAAGGATGTCAACAAAATAGAGAGAGTACAGAGGAGATTTACTAGAATGTTGCCAGGGTTCCAGCAACTATGTTACAGAGAAACGGTTGAACAAGTTAGGTCTTTATTCTTTGGAGCGCAGAAGGTTAAGGGGGGACTTGATTGAGGTCTTTAAAATGATGAAAGGGATAGACATGTTGACGTGGATAAGCTTTTCCCCTTTGAGGGTAGGGAAGATTCAAACAAGAGGGCATGACATGAGAATTAAGGGACAGAAGTTTAGGGTTAACGTGAGGGGGAACCTTCTTTACTCAGATGGTGGTGGCTGTGTGGAATGAGCTTCCAGCAGAAGTGGTGGAGGCAGGATCGATTTTAACATTTAAAAGTAAAGTGGATAGGTATATGGACGTGAAGGGAATGGAGGGGTATGGTCTGAGTGCAGGTAGATGGGACTAGGGGAAAACAAATGGTCGGCACGGACTGGAAGGGCCGAGAGGGCCTGTTTCTGTGCTGTAATTGTTATATGGTTATATGGTTATAACCGTGATACAACTATCTCCACCACGCAGTTTCTCTCCGCACTTCCCACCATGTCCTTGCTCCAATTGATCAGGTCCGGGGCATTTATCTACTTTGATCTATTTTAAGACCTCTTCTTCTGCCGTGTGCATTCCTACTGACATCACCATTAACTTCCCCGAGTTCTGTAACATCCATGCCTTTCTCCAGGGTAAATACAGGCAAGAAATATTAATTTTGTACCTCACCGCCTCCTGTGGCTCCACATGTCGACGAGCTCCTTGAATTTTAAGACTCCCTATTCTCTCCCTAGTTCCTGTTCTCTTCCTAGTTCCATGAATACATTTTAGTTTGGTTTAGCTTCGAGATCCAATGTGGGTACAGGCCCTTCGGCCCACTGAATCCATACTGTCCATTGCTCACACATACATTTGTTCTATGTTATTCCACTTTTGCATCCTACACACTGGGGGCATTTTCTTACGGAAGCCAATTAACCTACAAACCTGCACGTTTTTGGGATGTGGGAGGAAAATTGGAGCACCTGAAGGAAACCCACGCTGTCACAGGGAGAACGTACAAACTCTGCACAGACAGCATCCGAGGTCAGGATCGAACCTGGCGGGGTGAGAAAGCGGTTCTACCCACTGTGCCAGGTAGAATCCATTTGAGTTCTCCTTTACCTTTTTTGCCAAAGGTATTTCCCGATTTGTGTTTGCCTCCTGATTTCCCCTGATGTGCGCTACACCCCTGTGCTATGAAAGGGATTAATTTGATCCCAGCTGCCGGTACCTGACACAAGCTTCCTTCTTTATCTTGATCAGAGCCTCAGTGTTCCGTCATCTCAGGTTCCTACTCCTGCCAGCCTTGCCCATTATTTTACCATGGATATGCTGGCCCTGTATAGTCCTCCCACTTGCCAGAAGCCCCTTTATCTGCAAACATCTCTCCCCATTCAACCTTTCACTAATGTCACAGACACTGGCCTTGCCTCAATTAGGGCTTCAACCTCTGTATCATTCCAGTCCTTTACCAGAATTGCATAAAAACCATGAGAATGGTGGTTCCTGGTCCCAAAGTTCTCCCCTATTCACACACTAGTCACCTGCAACGCTCACCTCTAAACTAAACTAAACTAACACTGAACTATCTACATTAACCTCCATTTGCAATTCATCTGCCCACTTGGCCAGCTGATCAAGTTCCTGCTGCAATTTCTGATAACCATCTTCACTGTCTGAAGAGGAGGAAGAAGGTAAAAATTATTTGCCTTCCATCACAAGATGGATGATGACTGCGCTGGTGGGGAATCGGAGGGAGTGCCGTGAGTGCGGTGATCTCGGTGTTTAGCGGGGACATGGCTCCATGAGGACATCGCGGAGTCTGGTGCGAGTATGGATGGCTTTCTGACTGTTCGGGTGGACAGGGACTGCAGAGAGAGTGACAGCGGTTGGTGCAACTTTGGTCATGTCAAGGAGCGAGTGTGTGGCCCGGACATTGAACTAATGGCTGTGGCTCTCCGCTTATGCTGTGTTCCCAGGGGGTTCTTACACGCCGTTTTCAGCTAAAGTGTAGCCCTTGATTCCTCCCTCTCTCAGTCCCACCTAATCATCCTCCAGTTTCACTGTCGCCCTGCTTAGTTTCACTGTTTGTATCCATTCATTAACACCTTTTTCACAACCAACAATGGACCATTGTGGGCTCCACATTTCCTTGATCATTAGGCTGGCTTTAATTTGTTCTTTTCATACCTTTCATTCATTCATTCATTGTACCTTTTCATACCTCATGATGGAGTCGATGGGCCGAATGGTCTAATTCTGCTCCTATGACCTATGAACTTATGAACACTAGCTTCCCTCTCCCCTGACTCTCAGTCTGAAGAAAGGTCTCAACCCGATACATAGAAACATAGACAATCGGTGCAGGAGTAGGCCATTCAGCCCTTCACACCAGCACTGCCATTCAATGTGATCTTGGCTGATCATCCACAATCAATACCCCGTTAACCATATAACCATATAACCATATAACAATTACAGCACGGAAACAGGCCCTCTCGGCCCTTCCAGTCCGTGCCGACCATTTGTTTTCCCCTAGTCCCATCTACCTGCACTCAGACCATACCCCTCCATTCCCTTCACGTCCATATACCTATCCACTTTACTTTTAAATGTTAAAATCGATCCTGCCTCCACCACTTCTGCTGGAAGCTCATTCCACACAGCCACCACCCTCTGAGTAAAGAAGTTCCCCCTCACGTTACCCCTAAACTTCTGTCCCTTAATTCTCATGTCATGCCCTCTTGTTTGAATCTTCCCTACCATCAATGGGAAAAACGTATCCACGTCAACTCTGTCTATCCCTTTCATCATTTTAAAGACCTCAATCAAGTCCCCCCTTAACCTTCTGCGCTCCAAAGAATAAAGACCTAACTTGTTCAACCTTTCTCTGTAACATAGTTGCTGGAACCCTGGCAACATTCTAGTAAATCTAGTAAATCGTTCCTGCCTTCTCCTAATACCTCTGTTGAATGCATGCAGTTAATTGGCCTCCACTGCCTTCCTAGGCCCAGAATCCACAAATTCACAACTCTGTGTGAAAACATTTTTCCTCATCTCAGTTCTAAATGGCTTACACCCAATTCTTAAACTGTGGCCCCTTATTCTGGACTCCCCAAACATCGGGAACATGTTTCCTGCCTCTAGCGTGTCCAATCCCTTAATAATTTGATATGTTTCTATGAGATTCCCCCTCATCCTTCTAAATCCCAGTGAATACAAGCCCAGTCGCTCCATTCTTTCATTATATGACAGATCCGCCATCCCGGGAATTAACTTTGTGAACCTACGCTGCACCCCCTCAATAGCAAGAATGTCTTTCCTCAAATAAGAGACCAAAACTGCACACAATACTCCAGGTGTGGTCTCACCAGGGCCCTGTACAACTGCACAAGGACCTCTTTGCTCCTGTACTCAACTCCTCTTGTTATAAAGGCCAATATGCCATTAGCTTTCATCACTGCCTGCTGTACCTGCATGCTGTGACTGATGTACAAGGACACCCAGGTCTCGTTGTACTTACCCTTTTCCTAACCTGACACCATTCAGATAATAATCTGCCTTCCCATTCTTGCCACCAAAGTGGATAACCTCACATTTATCCACATTTATTCACATCCAGAATCAGTACCCTGTTCCTGCTTTTTCCCCATATCCCTTGATTCCTTTCGCCCTAAGAGCTAAATCCAAACTCTCTCTTGAAAACATCAGGTGAATTGGCCCCTACTGCTTTCTGTGGCAGCGAATTCCACTGATTCACAACTCTCTGTGTGAAAATGTTTTTCCTCCTCTCTGTCCTCAATGGCCAACCCCTTATTCTTAAACTTTGACCCCTGGTTCTGGACTCCCCCAACATCGGGGAGGTTTTCCCTGCATTCCATTCCTTTAAGAATTGTATATGTTTCTATAAGATCCGCTCTCATCCTCTACATCACCTATTAATTTTCTCCAGAGATGCTGCCTGACCCGCTGAGTTACTCCAACATTTTGTGTCTAGCTTAAGTCAAGGACCATCAGTTCCACTTGCTGTAGATTCAGTGGGTTGTGTGAGGGCTCCTGTGAGCATTGGAGGGGAGAGGAGTTTTGTATCATCTCAGTCTGTCTGACATCAATCCACTACAGTTTTCCCTGCCAACCTTGTTTCCCAATCACAATTTGCCAAAGCAGAAGTGTATCTGATTAAACGACATGCTTGTTGGGAGGTTCCACCCAGTGGAGTTCCAGCGAACTGCAGATAATTGTAACTGAATAAACCTTGCACCAGAGTCAGTCATGCAGCACAGAAACAGACCCTTCAGCCCACCTCGTCCATGCTGACCAACATGCCCCATCTAAGCTGTTCACATTTGCTAGCATTTGGCCCATATCCACAATCATATACATATCTGGCCAAGCATCTTTTAAGTGTTGTATTTGCACCTGCTTCAACTACCTAATACCTGCTGGTTCCATAAAGCAATCATCCTCTGATGAAAAAGTTGCCCCTCAAGATACCTATTAAATCTTTCCCCTCTCATCTTAAACCTATGACCTCTGGTTCTTGATTCCCTTACCCTGGGTGAAAGACTCTGTATATTCACCTTATCTATTCCTTACCTTTATAAGATCACCCCTCAGCATCCTGCACTCCAAAGGAATAACGTCCTAGCCTGCCCAACCTCTGCCTGTAGCTCAGGCCTGGAGGATTGAACTATAATAGCACCAGGCTGCCCTCCATTATTGGTAATGTTTCTTAAACAGAGGTTGGCAGCACAAGAAGTGGCTCATTTTAAGAGAGAAACAACTCTTAGGCGTGCTAACCTTGGTCTGATTCTGAAAGTTGTGGCTCAAAAGCAAATCTAGGACCAGAGACCACAGCCTCACAATTAAAGGACGTACATTTAGAATGGAGATGAGGAGGAATTCCTTTAGCTAATGGGTGGTGAATCTGTGGAATTAATTGCCACAGACAGCTGTGGAGGCCAAGTCGTTGGGTATTTTTAAGGCGGAGATTGACAGATTCTTGATTAGTTCGGTTGTCAAGGGTTATGGGGAGAAGGCGGGAGAATGGGGTTGAGAGGGAAAGATAGATCAGCCGTGATTGAATGTCAGAGTGGACTTGATGGGCCGAGTAGCCAAATTCTGCTCCTGTAAATACCACAGCTGCTGAAATTAAAAGCAGTAAATGCAGGAGTCACTGTGCAGATGGGGAGGGTGAAGCTGAGAGTGTGTCAGATTGTTGACTCATGATCTAGATTCAGAGTCCAAGTTCCACATGGAATGTGAGCTCAAAGCCTCTGCCGAGAGTAGAGGGAGAAGCACCTTGATGAGGGATCCGTCTATAAACAAGAGGCCCTTTGTCATCTCCAGCAGACAGCAATAATCCCACTGCACTCATAGGAAGCAAACATTTACCCTAGGGATAATACACAAGAATTAAAGGGATTATAATCATATTCTTCAGATGATGCTTTAGAATCAGAGTCAAAGAGTCATACAGGGCAGAAACAGGCCCTTCAATCCAATGCCCATCCTGCCCAAAATGCCTCCTCTGCACTGATCTAACCTGTTTGTGTTTGGCCCAAATCCTTCTCAACCTTTCCTGTCCATGTCAGACACAAAAAGTTGGAGTAACTCAGCCTGACAGGCAGCATCCAGAGATGCCAACCCTAAATTTAGTTCACAGTAACATTTAACCCATTTGTCCGTAACAAATGGGGTTAAATGCATTTCTCTCCGTAACATACTCACCTGGGATTGTTGCCGGCGGCTATGCGCCTGCGCACTGGTGCAGATCAGCGGGCTGCCGGCGGGCGGGTGCGGCACATGCGCACTTGGCAAGGTTGCCGGCGGGTCTGCGCCTGCGCACTGGGTGGGGGTGGGGGGGAGGCCCGGTGATGGGGCTGCCGCGAGCGGCCGGCTGGCGGCAAGAAAGTGCCGCTGCTCGCGCGGGCCGGCGCCGCCCGGGCTCTGGGCCGGGCGTGGCGTGGCTCGAAATGGCGCCAGGCCCGGCAACCCTCCCCCACTGCGCACGCGCGGCCACTGGGGCCCGGCAACCCTCCCCCACTGCGCAGGCGCGGACACTAGGGCCCGGCAAAGTGCCGCTGATCGCGCGGGCCGGCAAACCGGGGACACATGGCGCCGGTGTTCACCACGGGAGGAACACCGGCGCGGCGGTGTTCCGTAACAGCATGTTTGGCTGCCGGAACACCGTAAAAAGTTTATTTCGCCGGGATAAAATACGGCGAATCCGGGACACTTGGCATCTCTGAGCATCCCTGGAGAAACGGAATAGGTGACATTTCAGGTCGCGAGCCTTCAGAGTGAGAGTCAGGGGAGAGGGAGTCTGGAGATATCGAAGGGTAAGGTATGAAAATGACAGATCATTGCAGGGATCGCTGGTCGCTGCGGACTCGGTGGGCTGAAGGGCCTGTTTCCTCGCTGTATCTCTAAAATAAACAAAGGAAGTAAATAAACGACAGAGCAGACAGAGAAACCGTCATCTGTGGAACGTGGTGATCTGATGTGAAGAAGCCGGTTTCAGAGACTTTAGGATATTGAAAGCAACACATCATAAAACATTAATGGAAGACTGGGCAAAATGACAAGAGGCAGAGAGTAGAGAGAGCAAACAAGGTGAATGTCAGGTCAGTGTGCGTCACGTCACACTACCTCACACAGGGTCCAGGTCAGGGGAGCAAGAGGTCCTGTGTGGTGGACGGCAAGATCAGGGGGTCGTACAACAAACAGTGGGATGGCATGGATCAGAGTATTCCTATAGCAGGAATTTCAGCTAAAGTGTACTTTAGTGCCTTTGGATACTTTGAAGTGTCTTAAGAATATTCTTAGAGTTATAGAGTGTTACCGTGCAGAAACAGGCCCTTCGGTCCAACTTGCCCACACCGGCCAACATGTCCCAGCTACACTAGACCCACTTGCCCGCGTCTGGCCTATATCCCTCCAAACCTGCCCTATCCATGTATCTGTCTAACTGTTTCTTAAACTTTGGGATAGTCCCAGCCTCAGCTACCTCCTCAGGCAGCTCGTTCCAAACACCCACCACCCTTTGTGTAAAGAAGTTACCCCTCAGATTTCTATTAAATCTTTTCCCCTTCACCTTGAACCTATGTCCTCTGGTCCTCGATTCCCCGACTGGGCAAGAGACTCTGTGCAATGAAGCAGAGATTGAGGAAGAGGTGATTGAGCAAGTCCATGGTGTGGACTCCATGTCAAAGGCAGAGGCTATTACCAGCTGCCAAATGTGGCCTCATGCCCCTTCTCTACATTGATAAAACAACAAGCAACTGCAGATGGTGGTCATGTATCCATACAAACGTCACCGATCCATGTTCTCCAGAGATGCTGCCTGACCCTCTGAGATAGTTTAGTTTAGTTGACTTTAGTTTACTGGCACCTGTACTGAGGTACAGTGAAAAGCTATTGTTGAGTGTCATCCACACAGCGGGAAGACAATCACATTGAATGGCGGTGCTGGCTCGAAGGGCCGAATGGCCTACTCCTGCACCTATTGTCTATTGTCTAATACAGGATTACAATCAAACCATCCATGGTGCACAGATACATGATAAAGGGAATAACGTGAATAACATTTAGTGCAAAGCCAGTAAAGTCCAATCAAAAATAGTCTGAGGGTCTTCAATGAGGTGGATGGTAATTCAGGACTGCTCTCTAGTTGTTGAAAGGATTATTCAGTTGCCTGATAACGATCTGGTGGCGTGCGCTTTTACACTTCTGTACCTTTTGCCCCATGGGAGAGGCCAGGGCCCGGGTGTGACTCGTCCTTGGTTATGCTGGTGGCTTTGCCGAGCCAACATGAGGTATAACTGGAGTCAATAGATGGGAGGGTACACAAAAAGCTGGAGAAACTCAGCGGGTGCAGCAGCATCTAAGGAGCGAAGGAGATAGGCGATGTTTCGGGTCGAGACCCTTCTTCAGACTGGTCAGGGATCAGGGAAACGGGAGATATAGACGGTGATGTGGAGAGATAAGGAACAATGAGTGAAAGATATGCAAAAAGGTATCGGTGATAAAGGGAACAAGCCATTGTAAGCTGTTTGTAGTGTGAAAATGAGAAGCTGGTGCGACTGGGGTGGGGGGAGGGAGATAGAGATAGAGGGAATGCCAGGGCCCGAGGGCTGAGGGAGAGGTGGGAAGGGGAGGAGACAGCAAGGGTTAACAGAATTGAGAAAAATTCAATATTCAAGCCCAAAGGATGCAGACTCCCCAAGCGGAATATGAGGTGCTGTTCCTCCAGCTTGCGGTGTTGCTCACTCTGGCCGTGGAGGAGGCCCAGGACCGAGAGGTCGGATGTGGAATGGGAGGGGGAGTTGAAGTGCTGAGCCACCGGGAGGGTGGTCGGGTTGGTTATTGCGGACCGAGCGGAGGTGTTCGGCGAAGCGATCGCCAAGCCTCCGCTTTGGTCTCACCGATATAGATTATCTGGCATCTGGAGCAGCGGATGCAGTAGATGAGGTTGGAGGAGGTGCAGGTGAACCTCTGTCGGACCTGGAAGGACTGCTTGGGTCCCTGAAAGGAGTGGAGGGGGGAGGTGAAGGGACAAGTGTTGCATTTCTTGCGGTTGCAAGGGAAAGTGCCCGGGGAAGGGGTAGAGAGTGGGAGGGGAGGGAAGAATTGACAAGGGAGTTGCGGAGGGGAGCGGTCTTTGCGGAAGGCAGACAGGGGGGGAGATGGGAAGATGTGGCGGGTGGAGGGGTCACGTTGGAGGTGGCGGGAAACTGGCGGAGGACTATATGTTGTATTTGCCGGCTGGTGGGGTGAAAGGTGAGGGACCGGAGCTGGAGATGCGGAGAAAAGTCGTGGATAGCACGTACAGTGAGTTGGTCACACCGCAGGCAAAAGGTAAGAGGACAAGAAGGGAACGGGTGGCCAATAGCCAGCAAAGCAGTAGGCAGGTAGTGCAGGAGTCCCCTGCGGTCATCTCCCTCCTAAAACAGGTATACCATTTTGGATACTGTTGAGGGAGATGGCTCATCAGGAGAATGCAGCAGCAGCCAGGTTCATGGCACCATGGGTGGCTCTGCAGCACATGAGGGGGGAAAAAAGAGGGGAAGGGCAATAGTAATAGGGGATTCAATTGTCAGGGGGAATAGATAGGCGTTTCTGCGGCCGCAAAACGAGACTCCAGGATGGTATGTTGCCTCCTGGTGCAAAGGTCAGGGATGTCACTGAACGGGCCTGCAGAACATTCTGGAGGGGGAGGGTGTGAACAGCCAGTTGTCGTGGTGCATGTTGGCACCAACGATATAGGTAAAAAAAAGGGATGAGATCCTACAAGGTGTTTAGGGAGCTAGGAGATAAACTTAAAAGTAGGACCTCAAAGGTAGTAATCTCCGGATTACTACCAGTACCACGGGCCAGTCAGAGTAGAAATAGGAGGATAATGCAAATGAATACGTGGCTTGAAAAGTGGTGCAAGGGGGAGGGATTCAAATTTTTAGGGCACTGGGACCAGTTCTGGGGGAGGTGGGACCGGTACAAACAGGACGGTTTGCACCTGGAATGGAATGGAACCAATGTTCTTGGGGGAGTGTTTGCTAGTGCTGTCGGGGAGGATTTAATAATGTGGCAGGGGGATGGGTCAAGAGCAGAGAGGCAGGAGGGTGTAAAATTGAGGGGTAGAAGCATTAGGTAGCAAGGTGAAAAGTAAAAGTGGCAGGCAGACAAAACCAGGGGCAAAAATCAAAAAGGGCCACTTTTCAGCAAAATTGTATAAGGGGTAAGTGCGTTGTAAAGACAAGCCTGAAGGCTTTGTGTCTCAATGCAAGGAGTATTCGTTAATATGGTGGACGAGTTGAATGTGCAGATAGATATTAATGATTATGATATAGTTGGGATCACGGAGACATGGCTCCAGGGTGACGTAGGCTGGGAGCTGAACATCCAGGGATATTCAATATTCAGGAGGGATAGAGAGAAAGGAAAAGGAGGTGGGGTAGCGTTGCTGGTTAGAGAGGAGATTAACGCAATGGAAAGGAAGGGACATTAGCTTGGAGGATGTGGAATCGGTATGGGTAGAGCTACAAAACACTAAGGGGCAGAAAATGCTGGTGGTGTGTTGTGTACAGGCCACCTAACAGTAGCAGAGAAGTTGGGGATGGTTATCAAACAGGAAATTAGAAATGCGTGCGACACAAAGGCAAAACAGTTATAATGGGTGACTTCAATCTCATATAGATTGGGTTAATCAAATTGGCAGGGGTGCTGAGGAAGAGGATTTTTTGGAATGTATGCGGGGATAGTTATCTAAATCAACATGTAGAGGAACCAACGAGAGAGCAGGCTATTTTAGACTGGGTTTTGAGTAATGAGGAAGGGGTAATTAGCCGTCTTGTTTGTACGTGCCCCCTTGGGCAAGAGTGACCATAATTATGGTTTGAGTTCTTCATTAGGATGGAGAGTGACATTGTTAATTCAGAAACAATGGTTCTGAACTTAAAGAAAGGTAACTTTGAGGGTATGAGACGTGAATTGGCCAAGATTGACTGGCAATTAATTCTAAAAGGGTTGACGGTGGATATACAATGGAAGACATTTAAAGACTGCATGGATGAACTACAAAAATTGTTCATCCCAGTTTGGCAAAAGAATAAATCGGGGAAGGTAGTGCATCCGTGGATAACAAGGGAAATCAGGGAATAGTATCAAAGCAAAGGAGATGCGTACAAAGTAGCCAGAAAAAGCAGCATACCAGAGGACTGGGAGAAATTCAGAGACCAGCAAGGAGGACAAAGGGCTTAATTAGGAAAGGAAAAATAGATTATGAAAAGAAAACTGGCAGGGAACATAAAAACTGACTGCAAAAGTTTTTATAGATATGTGAAGAGAAAGAGGTTAGTTAAAACAAATGTAGGTCCCTTGCAGTCAGAAACAGGTGAGTTGATCATGGGGAACAAGGATATGGCGGACCAATTGAATAACTACTTTGGTTCCGTCTTCACTAAGGAAGACATAAATAATCTGCCTGAAATAGCAGGGGACTGTGGGTCAAAGGAGGAATTGAGTGAAATCCAGGTCAGTCGGGAAGTGGTGTTGGGTAAATTGAATAGATTAAAGGCCGATAAATCCCCAGGGCCAGATAGGCTGCATCCCAGAGTACTTAAGGAAGTAGCTCAGGAAATAGTGGATGCATTAGTGATAATCTTTCAAAACTCTTTAGATTCTGGAGTAGTTCCTGAGGATTGGCGGGTAGCAAATGTAACCCCTCTTTTTAAGAAGGGAGGGAGAGAGAAAACGGGGAATTACAGACCAGTTAGTCTAACATCGGTAGTGGGGAAACTGCTAGAGTCAGTTATTAAAGATGGGATAGCAGCACATTTGGAAAGTGGTGAAATCATTGGACAAAGTCAGCATGGATTTACAAAAGGTAAATCATGTCTGACGAATCTTGTGGAATTTTTCGAGGATGTAACTAGTAGCCATAGAGGGAGTGCAGAGAAGGTTCACCAGACTGATTCCTGGGATGTCAGGACTGTCTTATGAAGAAAGACTGGATAGACTCGGTTTTATACTCTCTGGAATTTAGGAGATTAAGAGGGGATCTTATAGAAACTTACAAAATTCTTAAGGGGGGTTGGACAGGCTAGATGCAGGAAGATTGTTCCCGATTGTTGGGGAAGTCCAGGACAAGGGGTCACAGCTTAAGGATAAGGGGGAAATCCTTTAAGACCGAGATGAGAAAGACTTTCTTCACACAGAGAGTGGTGAGTCTCTGGAACTCTCTGCCACAGAGGGTAGTTGAGGCCAGTTCATTGGCTATATTTAAGAGTGAGTTGGATGTGGCCCTTGTGGCTAAGGGGATCAGAGGGTATGGAGAGAAGGCAGGTACGGGATACTGAGTTGGATGATCAGCCATGATCATATTGAATGGCGGTGCAGGCTCGAAGGGCTGAATGGCCTACTCCTGCACCTAATTTCTATGTTTCTATGTTTCTAGCGTGGATAAGGGAGAACCAGTGGATGTGGTATATCTGGACTTCCAGAAGGCTTTCGACAAGGTCCCACATAAGAGATTAGTATACAAACTTAAAGCATACGGTATTAGGGGTTCAGTATTGATGTGGATAGAGAACTGGGCTGGCAAACAGGAAGCAAAGAGTAGGAGTAAACGGGTCCTTTTCACAATGGCAGGCAGTAACTAGTGGGGTACCGCAGGGCTCAGTGCTGGGACCCCAGCTATTTACAATATATATTAATGATCTGGATGATGGGAATTGAAGGCAATATCTCCAAGTTTGCGGATGACACTAAGCTGGGGGCAGTGTTCGCTGTGAGGAGGATGCTAGGAGACTGCAAGGTGACTTGGATAGGCTGGGTGAGTGGGCAAATGTTTGGCAGATGCAGTATAATGTGGATAAATGTGAGGTTATCCACTTTGGTGGCAAAAACAGGAAAGCAGACTATTATTTAAAGGGTGGCCGATTAGGAAAAGGGGAGATGCAGCGAGACCTGGGTGTCATGGTACACCAGTCATTGAAAGTAGGCATGCAGGTGCAGCAGGCAGTGAAAAAAGCGAATGGTATGTTAGCTTTCATAGCAAAAGGATTTGAGTACAGGAGCAGGGAGGTTCTACTTCAGTTGTACAGGGTCTTGGTGAGACCACACCTGGAGTATTGCGTACAGTTTTGGTCTCCAAATCTGAGGAAGGACATTATTGCCATAGAGGGAGTGCAGAGAAGGTTCACCAGACTGATTCCTGGGATGTCAGGACTGTCTTATGAAGAAAGACTGGATAGACTCGGTTTATACTCTCTGGAATTTAGGAGATTGAGAGGGGATCTTATAGAAACTTACAAAATTCTTAAGGGGTTGGACAGGCTAGATGCAGGAAGATTGTTCCCGATGTTGGGGAAGTCCAGGACAAGGGTCACAGCTTAAGGATAAGGGGGAAATCCTTGAAGACCGAGATGAGAAAGACTTTTTTCACACAGAGAGTGGTGAGTCTCTGGAACTCTCTGCCACAGAGGGTAGTTGAGGCCAGTTCATTGGCTATATTTAAGAGTGAGTTGGATGTGGCCCTTGTGGCTAAGGGGATCAGAGGGTATGGAGAGAAGGCAGGTACGGGATACTGAGTTGGATGATCAGCCATGATCATATTGAATGGCGGTGCAGGCTCGAAGGGCTGAATGGCCTACTCCTGCACCTAATTTCTATGTTTCTATGTTTCTATGACCAGGGGGACTCTGCCCTGTTTGCGAGTGGGGGAATGGGGAGCGAGGGCAGTGTTGCGGGGTATGGAGGAGACCCTGGTGCGAGCCTCATCAATAGTGGGGGAGGGGAATCCCCGTTCTCTGAAGAATGAGGCCATTTGTGATGACCTGGTGTGGAACACCTCATCCTGGGAGCAGATGCGGCGTAGACGGAGGAATTGGGAATAGGGGATGGAGTTCTTACAGGAAGCAGGGTGGGAGGAAGAGTAGTCCAGGTAGCTGTGGGAGTCAGTAGGTTTGTAGTGGATGTCGGTCAGGAGCGTATCACCTGCAATAGAGATGGTGAGGTCAAGGAATGGTAGGGAAGTGTCGGAAATGGTCCAAGTGTATTTGAGTGCCGGATGGAAGTTGGTGGTGAAATGAATGAAGTCAGTCAGTTGTGTGTGGGTGCAGGAGGTGACACCAAAGCAGTCGTCGATGTAACGGAGGTAGAGGTCGGGGATGGGGCCCTGGTACGCCGAGAACAAGGATTGTTCGACGTACCCAACAAAGAGGCAAGCGTAGCTGGGGCCCATACGTGTGCCCATAGCTACGCCTTGTGTTTGGAGGAAATGGGAGGAATCAAAAGAGAAGTTATTGAGGGTGAGGACCAACTCTGCTAGGCGGAGGAGGGTGTCAGTGGACGGGTCTGGGTTGCTCCTCTGGTCGAGGAAGAACCGGAGGGCTTTGAGACCGTCCTGGTGGGGGATGGAGGTGTAGAGTGACTGGACGTCCATGGTAAAGATGAGAGGATGGGGGCCTGGAGAATGGAATGCACGGAGCCGACGGAGAGTGTCTGAGGTGTCTTGAACATAGGTGGGGAGGGATTTAACAAAGGGGGATAGGATGGCGTCAAGGTATGTGGAAATGTGTTCGGTGGGGCACGAACAGGCAGAGACAATGGGTCTGCCAGGGCAGTCTGGAATAGATGGGAGGTTGGTTTGTGTGACGGTCTGGGCTGCGTCCACAATTCTCTGCAATTTCTTGAGGTCTTGGATGCAGCCCTTCCCAAACCAAGCTGTGATGCATCCCAGCGCTTTGTGTCTATCTTTGATAAGAGATGTACCTGTCTGCAGGCGTGCCCAGGGGTTGATTAGTACAGGTGTCAGAGGTTATAGGGAGAAGACAGGAGAATGGGATTATGAGGGAGAGATAGGTCAGCCATGATTGAATGGTGGAGTGAACTTGATGGGCCGAATGGCCTAATTCTACTCCTATTCCATATGACCTTATGAATGGTTCAGTTGTTCAGTGTTTTGCTTCCACAATGCTCCGTGTGAAGCCAAGCCCTGACCAACAGATGCAGGCAGACCAAGGAGGGAAGTTACCAGGAAGCGGATCACAAAGTAACTCCTTTCAGAAGTCATCCAAATATACAAATCATGACCAGGAGAAGGCCACTCTGCCCCTTGAGACTGTCCCACCATTCAATCCTCTGTTGAGGCTGATCTGTTACCTCAGTTCTTGCCTTAAAACTAAAGACTGACAGCCCCCTGAGAGAAGAGATTCAGTCTCTTAAATGGGCAGTCCCGGAGTTTCAAACAGAGATGAGTAGTTCTCGATCCCCCTCGAAGAGGACATTTCCTCTCCTCACCCATCCTGTTAAGGCAGCACGGTGGCGCAGCGGTAGAGTTGCTGCCTTGCAGTGACGGAGACCCGGGTTCGATCCCGACTATGGGTGCTGTTTGTATGGAGTTTGTACGTTCTCCCCGTGACCTGTGTGGGTTTTCTCTGAGATCTTCAGTTTCCTCCCACACTCCAAAGACGTGCAGGTTTGTAGATTAATTGGCTTGGTAAATGTAAATGCGGGATCGCTGGTCGGCGCGGACCCAGTGGGCCGAAGGGCCTGTTTCCGCGCTGTATCTCTAAACTAAAGTAAAAGTCCCTCTCAGTCTTTAGAAGATACAAATCCAACATGTCCAACTGTTGCTCACTAGAGATGTCATTAGCTCCACGCATTAGTCTGGTAAATGTTCTCTGGAATGCTTCCAATCTATTCTTGAATTACAAGACCAATAACGTCCATGATATTCCCCAGATGCCTGATCTAAGTGAGTTCTCTACCTTGGAATTAAATTCTCCAGCCAATATATGATGCCATTGTGTTAGTGTTCCTGATGACATGTTGCACAGACTATGCTAAGTGTTTGTGAAACAAACACGTCGACACCTGGATCCCGCTGCAGTTTGAATAAACACAAAGTGCTGGAGTATTGGCCTCTGTGGAGGACACGGAGAGGAGACCTTTCATATTGGGACCCTTCTACTACTTTGAGGAAATTCTCATTCTGTGTCTGTAGAACCAGCATAAAGGACGGAAACAGGCCCACTGGCCCAACTTGTCCATGCAAACCAAGATGCCCCATGAAAGCTAGTATTATTTGCCCATATCTGTGAACGGTAGGGCCTTGGAAAGTGTTATAGTACAGAGGGATTCGGTTCTCTGAAAGTGGTAAAGAAAAAGTGGTGTTTAGCCCATATCCCTCTAAACCTTTTCTATCCACATACAAGTGTTTCCTATGTTGTTTTTGTACCTGCCTCAACTTCCTCTTCTGGCAGCTCCTTCCATATATGTTGCTCTTCAGGTTCCCATGAAATCTTTCCCCTCACTTTAAACCGATGTCCTTGGGTTCTTGATTTCCCTCCTCTGGGTTAAAGCTGGGCGGCACACTGGCACAGCTGTAGAGTTGCTGCCTCACCGCGCCAGAGACCCGGGTTCGATTTTGACTATGTGTGCTGTTTGTACAAACTTTGAACGTTCTTCCTATGGCTGCGTGGGATTTCTCCCGGTGCTCCAGTTTCCTCCCACATTCTAAAGACATACAGGTTTGTAGGTAAAAATTGTTAGTTGTTGCTATTGTGTAGGATAGTTTTACTATACGGGATGAACGCTGGTCGACGCGGACTCGGTGAGCTGTTGTGTCTGTTTCTGTGCTGCATCTCTAAAGTCTAAAGACGTTGAGCATCTATTCACCTCCAGAAGGTCATCTCTCAGGCTCCTGCGCTCCTAGCCTGCCCAACCACTCCCTACAGCTCAGACCCTCGAGTCCTGGCAACATCCTCGTAAATCTTTTCTGCACCCTTTCCAACTTAATGACATCTTTCTCTGCCACAGAAGGTAGTTGAGGCCAGTTCATTGGCTATGTTTAAGAGGGAGTTAGATGTGGCCCCTGTGGCTAAAGGGATCAGGGGGTATGGAGAGAAGGCAGGTACATGATACCGAGTTGGATGATCAGCCATGATCATATTGAATGGCAGTGCAGGCTCGAAGGGCCGAATGGCCTTCTCCTGCACCTATGTTCTATGTTTCTATGTTTCCTACAGCAGGGTGAACAAAACTGAACACAATTCTCCAAATGGGGCCTCACCAATATCTTGTACAAATGTAACAAATCGTTCCAACTTCTACACTTAATTTCCTGGCTGATGAAGGCTTGCATGCCAGCTTTCTTTACCACTATCTACCTGTTATTGAAAATGGGTGGGGGGGGGGGGGCTTTAGACCCTGAAATGTGGATATATTCCACATTCCACAAATAATAAAATCTAGGATTATAGTGGGGAGCTGCCTAAAGAGAATTTCAAATATTTATCCATTTTCCCTACATTTTGAAATATAAATATTTTAAATAATTTGCTAACATTCAATGTTTAGACTTAGATTTTAGAGAAACAGCCCCTTTGGTTCACCGAGTCCATGCCAACCTACAATCCGGGTACTAGCACTATCCTACACACACTAGGGAATTTCCAATTTTACTGCGGCCAATTGGCCTACAAACTGGCCCGTCTTTGGAATGTAGGAGGAAACCAGAGCACCCGGTGAAAACCCACATGGTCACGGGGGAACGTACAATCTCCGTGCAGACAGCACCATAGTTAAGATTGAACCCGGGTCTCTTGCGCTGTGAGGCAGCAACTCTACCACTGTGCCACTGCAAACCGTTAAATGCACCTCATTTAAAGAAGAATGCACTTAGCAGTAAGTGTAAGCTAAGAAGCAAAGATATATTGAACAAGGGATGGGGGTGAGGGTGTGAGTGAAGCTGAAACAGAAAGGCTGATTGTGGTGAAGAAGTAGTTGCACCTTTAAATGAGCGTGTGATGGGACAGAGCAACACAGGAACAGGCCTTTCGGCCCACAATGTCTGTCCCAGCATGATCCATATCCCTCCACTCCCTGCATATCGATGTGCCTAACCAAAAGCATCTGAAGTGCCATTATCGTATTTGCCTCCACCACCACCGCTGGCAGTGCGTTTCAGGCACTCACCACACTATGTAAAAGCACTTGCCCTGCATAATTCCTTTAAACTTTGACCCTCTCACTTTAAACCCTCTTGTCTGGCATTTTCACTTTGGGGAAAAAGTGTCCCCCTCCCTCCCCCCCCTTTTCTATGCCTCCCATTGTTTCATATACAGCCTGGTGGAATGAATTTTACAAGAGAGAAACAAATGACAGGCCAACCTCAGATGCTTGGGCAAAGCCAGTCTACCAGGACAGCTGCTGGAGTCAGGATCGAACCGGGAATAGATGTGTGGCAGAGTTGAAATCAGAATCACCTCCAATGCACCAAAGCATCTGAAAGTGTTATCATAGCTCAGTCGGGTGAGCTGGTTTGAGAAGGTCACACAGATGGTGCCAGCTTCAGCAGCTGAAGGTACAGAAACTGGTTGTGGAAAGATTCCAATCAGAGTTGTGCTGGAGACAGGGGTGATGTCTGCTGTATGATGTTACAGGGATGTAGGCAAAACAATGCATCTCACTGCACCTAGGTTTAAGGTCAAAGGGAAAAGATTTAATAGGAGTCACTTTTTCACACGGAGGGCGGTGGATGCATGGAACAAACTGCGAGGAGAGGTAGTTGAGGCTGGGATTATCCCAACATTTGGACAGGTACATGGATCAGATATGGGCCAAACGCAGGCAGGTGGGACTAGTGTAGTTGGGACATGTTGGGTAAGATTGGCTGAAGGGCCTGTTTCCACGCTACATTCACTCTATGACTCTATGTGACAATGAAGCATCACCACTAGCGCTGGACCAACACGACGATCTATGAGGGGGGAGTTGGAAAGCAAGATGGCCGAGATCGCAGAGGTTCACGCACAAGGACTGCAGTCTAAGCCCAGTGTCGGTCGCTGTGCTGGGCCAGGGCAGGCCAGTGCAGGCTGTGGACTCTAGTAAGGATATGTAGATGACCGGGTGCTGCTGGAGGGCGAAATCCAGCAACGGTTTTAGGTCCAAAGTTGCAGAAACCCCCTCGACGCATGTCATTTCCTTTGAAACCTTTTATTTCCGTGAATACAAAAAATAGTTTTTGTGGCCGATAAATTAGCACTTTATGTTACATACAGTAATACATTCTGTCATGGCAGAGTAATATACGCAATGCTTCACTGAAAGTTTGGATCATATGAAGTGTGGCAAACCAGGAACCTGCGGACATGATCTCTCCTGCACCTGCGTGGTGTTTTGTTCCGCACATGGCAGCTTGAAAACAATTCCCACCAGAGGCCGTGGTTAGGTAACTTGAATCATCTTGGTACATGAAAGTTCTTTTTGTAAATTCACACTCCTCAGCTGCCCGACAAAGCAAGAGGGTGGGTTCACTTTCCAGATGAACAACACCTTTAGATGACAGGTCCGGGCTGGGGAGATGCACGATTGCGGCGTTGACGGGCTACGAAGCATCTTGCTGCAGGTCTGCCGAATGCAATTTCCAAAGATAAAAATGACGAGTAATCTGTCTCACAGACGGGAGGTGCAGTCGGCATGGAAGACCATACAAGGCGAGGCAGGGGCAGTGCTGTGTGGCTTGGCTGAGGAAATCCCTCTTGCATTAACACTTTGTGAACGCTACTTATATGGACTCGTCATGCAGAGGTTCAGCTGGGGGATGTCAGTGGGTGACATCTGTGGTATACACCCAAACCAGCAATGGGCAGGGTAGTGCAGGCAACAGAAAGACAAAGCACACACAAACACACCAGGAGCAACCCTCTGACTATGTAGGAAACGCAGCAGGCAGCTAGCAAGCCGACGTGTCATGAAAATGACTGCTGCACCCACCATCTTAAAACAGAGCAAGAATTAGGAATTAAAATGCAATGAACACCTTCAGAACATTCCTTGTCTCCTTCACAACTGGTTCTCTTTTATGCTTCTTGTGTTAAAGACCCCATCAGTGCTACTGACGGCTGGTCAGAGGACACAAGGTGGATTTTCTCTTCTCAGTCCAGGTTTAGCTGGTTCCCAAAGTCAGATTCCTGACAAGCAAACAGGGAGCACAGGAGGTAAAACTCCGTGCGCTGAATGTCCGAATAAATTTGCACCACAGGATGGAAGAGCCCAAATAACTGCAGGGTTGGAGGGTTGCCTGGGTTACGAGGGGATGCAGATTAGCTTCTAAGCAGCACTGTCAGGATCAGCAGGTATTCAGTAGTGAAAAAGCATTGATTGATCCTGCATGACTTTGAAAGCTCCCCTGCCACCTTTCTCTCTCTCTCTCTCTCAATGCCTGGAGAATCTGCCCTCCCACGTTAACCGAGCAGGCCAAACTCAGACTGTTCCTGAGCATCTTCTGTAGACAACCCGCCTACTGCTGCACACTACAACACGGGGCCTGGCCATAGTCATCTTGCTCTGTAAACTTCCCTGATTCGTATTTAGTGCATGCAAGCCTTGGGAGTACAGGAAGCCAATACTAAACTAACATAATTCTCGACTACGATCTATAATTGGATAAATCCTAGCTAATGCAATGTTCCACCTTCTCAGCGTACAATGCTATCAGATTCCCAACTGGCTCAAATTCTGAGCAGGTGGAGATCTTTGTGAAGCCGGACCGGTCGGTCGATGGTCCAGACATCTAGCTGTCCTCCTCACGTAACTCTGACGGCAGGAACTTGTACTGTTGCTGGCGGATCTGCGCCAGCTTCTTCCGAGCTTCCTCCAGCTCCTTCTCCTTCCTCAGCATCTCCTCCTGGGCTGCAATGATCTGCACACAAGGAAAAAGCATCACTTGCATCTCAGTCTTGTGTGGGATAGGAAATACATGCACTTAGATGGACAAGGGCTGATTAGGGATAGTCAACATGGTTTGGTAAGTGGCAGCTCGTGTCTCACAAATCTGAATTTTTTCGAAGAGGTGACCAAAAGGTTGATGAGGGCAGAGATTGCATAGGGCAGGATTTCAGCAAGGCATTCAACAAGGTGCTGCATGGTAGGCTGCTCTGGACAGTTGCCTCCCATGGGATCCAAGGAGAAATAGCTGAATGGATAGAAAATTGGCTTAATGGAAGGAAGCAGAGGGTGATGGTGGAAGTTTGGTTTTTGGACTGCAGGCCTGTGACTAATGGTAAGCCTCAGTGTTTGGTGCTGGGCCCATTACTGTTGGTCATCTAGTTCAATGTTTCATCGAAGGGGAGATGTTGAACAGGATAGGACTTTATTCCTTGGAGCACAGGAGGATGAGATGTGATCTGATAGATTGTGTATAAGATCATGAGAGGAATTGATTGGGTAAATGTTCAATGTATTTTTCCCAGAGTAGAATCAAGAAACAGAGGACATGTGTTTCAGGTGAGGGCGAAAAGATTTAATAGGAACCTGAAGGGTAGCCTTTTTAAACAAAGTGTGTGGAATGAGTTTCTGTAGGAGGTAGTTGAGGCAGGAAATATCACAATGTTTGAAACCTCTAGACAGATGCACGGGTAGACGGATAGGGGCCAAACACAGGTATGTGGGACTGGTGTATATGGGACATGGGCAAGTTGGGCTGAAGGACCTGTTTCCACACTGTATCACTGTATGTCTTTATTACTGACCTCCACTGGAAACAAAATGCCTGTGACAACAACAGGCCATGGTGGGAGGCAAGGGGGAGACTGTGGGGTCCCTTCTTGAGCGTTCTAAACTTGTACTGTCCATTAGTGAGGTACCAGACATGTGTGGGATGGCAAGTCTGGTTCAACCTTTCAAAAAGGGTGGTGGGGGAAGCCTGATGATTCTAGACCAGTGGGGAGGTATGAGGAAGAGCATTAATGGACTCTATACGCAGGATGGAAGCAGAGATGGGCAGCATGGCTTTGTCAAGACCCAGGTCCCGTGTCTCTGATCCAAACGAGTTTTCTGTGAAGTTTTGATGAGGGCAGGGTAGTAGATGTGGTTTACATAGACTTCAGTCAGATTGTCAGATATGGGATCTGGTCCAAAAACATAGGGTCCATGGGATCAGGGCAACTTGGATCCAAAATGGGCTTGTGAATAGGAGCCAGAGGGTGATGGCAGAGGGCTGCTGGTGTGACTGGATGCCTCTGAGGAGTGGTATGCCCAGGGGTCGTGCTGGGGGCTTTGCTCCTTGCAATATATGTGGATGACATGGACATGGAGGTAAGTTCACAGGTTATAGGTCAAAGTCAGGCACAGTTATAATTTCAATATAATTATGGAGAGAGTCAGAACTGGACCTAGGGTGGAGATTTTTGATTGGAGAATGGCTAACTTTGAGGGAATGCGTAAGGATTTTAAAGGAGTGAATTGGGACACTTTGTTTCATGGGAAGGATGTAGAAGAGAAATGGAGGACATTTAAAGGGGAAATTGTAAGAGTACAGAATCTTTATGTCCCTGTTAGGTTGAAAGGAAATAGTAAAAATTGGAAAGAGCCATGGTTTTCAAGGGAAATTGGACACTTGTTTCGAAAAAAGAGAGATATCTACAATACTTATAGGAGGCATGGAGTAAATGAGGTGCAAATGAGGTGAGTATAAAGAATGTAAAAAGAATCTTAAGAAAGAAATTAGGAAGGCTAAAAGAAGATATGAGGTTGCTTTGGCAAGAAAGGTGAAAGTAAAACCAAAGGGTTTCTACAGCTATATTAATAGCAAAAGGATAACGAGGGATAAAATTGGACCATTAGAGAACCAGAATGGACAGCTATCTGCAGAGCCAAAAGAGATGGGGGAGATATTGAACAATTTCTTTTCTTCGGTATTCACCAAGGAGAAGGATATTGAACTCGGTGGGTTAAGGGGAAAGAGTAGAGTAGCTATGGAAACTATGAGATTCAAAGAGGAGGAAGTACTGACACTTTTGAAAAATATAAAAGTGGATAAGTCTCCAGGTCCTGACAGGATATTCCCTAGGACATTGAGGGAAGTTAGTGTAGAAATAGCAGGAGCTATGACAGAAATATTTCAAATGTCATTAGAAACGGGAATAGTGCCGGAGGATTGGCGTACTGCGCATGTTGTTCCATTGTTTAAAAAGGGTTCAAAGAATAAACCTGGCAATTATAGACCTATTAGTTTGACGTCAGTGGTGGGCAAATTAATGGAAAGGATACTTAGAGATAATATATATAAGCATCTGGATAAACAGGGTCTGATCAGGAACAGTCAACATGGATTTGTGCCTGGAAGGTCATGTTTGACAAATCTTCTTGAATTTTTTGAAGTGGTAACTAGGGAAATTGATGAGGGTAAAGCAGTGGATGTTGTCTATATGGATTTCAGTAAGGCCTTTGACAAGGTTCCCCATGGAAGGTTGGTTAAGAAGGTTCAATCTCTGGGTGTTAATGGCGGAGTAGCAAGATGGATTCAACAGTGACTGAATGGGAGATGTCAGAGAGTAATGGTGGATGGCTGTTTGTCAGGTTGGAAGCCGGTGACCAGTGGGGTGCCTCAGGGATCTGTGTTGGGTCCACTGTTGTTTGTCATGTACATCAATGATCTGGATGATGGGGTGGGAAAATTGGATAAGTAAGTATGCAGATGATACTAAGATAGGTGGTGTTGTGGATAATGAAGTAGATTTTCAAAGTCTACAGAGAGATTTGGGCCATTTGGAAAAGTGGGCTGAAAGATGGCAGATGGAGTTTAATGCTGTTAAGTGTGAAGTGCTACATCTTGGCAGGACAAATCAAAATAGGACGTACATGGTAAATGGTAGGGAATTGAGGAATGCTGTGGAACAGAGGGATCTAGGAATAACTGTGCATAGTTCCCTGAAGGTGGAATCGCATGTAGATAGGGTGGTAAAGAAAGCCTTTGGTGTGCTGGCCTTTATAAATCAGAGCATTGAATATAGGAGTAGGGAAGTAATGTTAAAATTGTACAAGGCATTGGTAAGACCAATTCTGGAGTATGGTGTACAATTTTGGTCGCCTAGTTATAGGAAGGATGTCAACAAAATAGAGAGAGTACAGAGGAGATTTACTAGAATATTGCCAGGGTTCCAGCAACTATGTTACAGAGAAAGGTTGAACAAGTTAGGTCTTTATTTTTTGGAGCGCAGAAGGTTAAGGGGGGACTTGATTGAGGTCTTTAAAATGATGAAAGGGATAGACAGAGTTGACGTGGATACGTTTTTCCCATTGAGGGTAGGGAAGAGTCAAACAAGAGGGCATGACATGAGAATTAAGGGACAGAGGTTTCGGGGTAACGTGAGGGGGAACTTCTTTACTCAGAGGGTGGTGGCTGTGTGGAATCAGCTTCCAGCAGAAGTGGTGGAGGCAGGATCGATTTTAACATTTAAGAGTAAAGTGGATAGGTATATGGACGTGAAGGGAATGGAGGGGTATGGTCTGAGTGCAGGTAGATGGGACTAGGGGAAAACAAATGGTCGGCACGGACTGGAAGGGCCGAGAGGGCCTGTTTCCGTGCTGTAATTGTTATATGGTTATTATATGGTTAGTTGTAGCCACGTGGATAGCATTCTTAGGCGTCAGGGTGATGTTGGTGACCTAGGCTCAGACGTGGCAGCTGGAGTTCAATTTAGTTTAGAGACACAGCGTGGAAACATGCCCTTAGGCCCACCCACCGATTCCGCACTGACCAATAATCACACATAGTGTGTTCTATCCTACACACTAGGGGCAATTTACAGAAGCCAATTAACCTACAAACCTGCACGTCTTTGGAATGTGGGAGGAAACCGGAGCACCGGGAGAAAACCCACGCAGTAACAAGGAGAGCGTGCAAACTCCGTACAGACAGCACTCGCAGTTAGGATTGAACTCGGGACTCTGGCGCTGAGAGGCAGCAACTGTACCGCTGCGCGAACCTTTAATGCAGATAAATGTGAGGTTATATAATTGTTGAGGGTAGTGTATACACTAGGAACGATAAAACCCAGGGAATACTGAGGAACAGAAGGACCTTGGAGTACACGGAAAGATTCTTGAGAGTGGCCCCATGCAGGTCGGTGTCTGGCCTTCATTAGGGCATTGAATACAGAAGCAGAGAGGTTATGATGCAGTTCTATTAAAGACCTCCAGCCACCACAATGTAGAACAATGTACAGCACAAGAACGGAGCCTGTGGTCCACGGTGTCCGTGCCAAACAGGAGGCCAAGACCATCACTGATCTACCTGCACATAACTCTAATATCGCCATTCCCTGCATATGCATACACCTATCCAAAAGTCTTTAAAATGCCACTAAACTATGAGCTTCCACCACCATCCCCCGGCTGTGCGTTCCAGCCACTCATCATCTTCTGTGTAAATAACTTGGCAAACAGGTGCAAATAGCTGCACAATGCTGGCTAATGCTGTCTAATGCTGTCGGCATGCCCAGCACCCTCTGCCCTCACATTCACAATCCGTGCATAACTCGTGTCAGGATCAGCTGTGAATCATTGACAGAGGTGGACCCTCTCCCAGGGCCACATCCCACCTGCCCACCAGCGTTTACCGGTGGCACCGTGGTCTCAGCAGCTCGCCGATACCGAGCCAGCTTTGTCTCAATGCCCCCTCAATGCCAGGTGCTGATGTGCCCGCGGTGTGGCACCTGATCAGGCTGTTTCTGTCTACGTGCGCCACAGTGTGGCATTGCCCTGCCCGACTCCATTTGTAATGTCTGCTAAACAATTCCCTCAGCTTGATCAGACAAGGCTTGGCCACAACAAATCCATGTCGGCTTCCCTTAATTACAACATAGAGCAGTACAGCACAGGAGCAGGCCCTTCGGCCCACAATGTCTGTGCTGAACATGATGCCAAGACCATCACACAGCACACAAACCCATAACCCCTACATATCCATATGCCAATGCAAAGATATCTGCCTCAACCACTGGCACCGGCAGCAAATTCCAGGCACTCAGAGCTCTCTGTGTAAACAACCTGCCATATTCATCTCTTTTATACTTTGCCCCTCTCATCTTAAAGCTATGTCCTCTCGTATTTGCATTTTTCCATCTTGGCAAAAAGATTCTGATTGTTTACCCTATCTACGTCTCTCATAATTGTATATATTTCCATCAGGTCTCCCCACAACTAGTCGTGTTCCAGAAAAAATAGCCCAAATCTGTCCAAGCTCTCCCTGTAGCTAATACCCACTAAGCATCATTCTGGTAAACCTCCTCTGCATCCTTTCATAAGCCTCCACGTCCTTCCTGCAACGGGCCGACCAGAACTGCACTTTCTCCAGATTACTCGAATTACAGCCTAACCAAAGATGCATCATGACTTCTTCTTTCGTGTAGCGTGCACAGCCTAAAGATGTTGCACAACTTGTTCCATTTGATCTTCTGTTTGTGCACATCGCGTTAATTGCATTAGTCGAAACAGGGCGGACTACGTGAAGGTTGAAATCTCCCACCCCCATCAAGACTTCCTGACTCTCTACTCAATGACTCAACCGATGAAACCTATGTCCTTTACCACCCTACCTACGTGTTGTCACTTTCTGGGAGTTATGGACTTGGCCTCCAAGATCCCTCTGTACATCAAAGCTGTTGAAGGTAATGCCATTAATTGTATATTTTCCCTTACATTTGACCTCCCAAAGTGCGACACCTCACACCTGCTCGGATTAAACTCCATCTACCATTTCTCCATCCATAGCTGTACCTGATCTATATCCTACTGTAGACTTTGACAGCCTTCCTCACAGCCGTGAACCGAGCAAACTTATTAACCAACTTGTCAACGTTTATGTCCGTCATTGAATATATCACAAACAGCAGTGGTCCCGACGGACCCAACTGGTGACAGACCACCAGCCCAGATATTGTCCTTCCACCACAACCCTACATCAATGAGCCAGTTCAGAATCCATACGACCAAGTCATTATCAATCCCGCGCATCATAATCTTCTGGATTAGTCTCCCATGAGAGACTATAATCAAATAGAAACATAGAAACTGGCCCTTCGAGCTAGCACCGCCATTCATTGTGATCACGGCTGATCGTCCCCTATCAATAACCCGTGCCTGCCTTCTCCCCATATCCCTTGACTCCACCAGCCCCTAGAGCTCTATCTAACTCTCTCTTAAATCCATCCAGTGACTTGGCCTCCACTGCCCTCTGTGGCAGGGAATTCCACAAATTCACAACTCTCTGGGTGGAAATGTTTTTTCTCACCTCAGTCTTAAATGGACTTCCCTTTATTCTAAGACTATGGCCCCTGGTTCTGGACTCACCCAACATTGGGAAAAATTTTCCTGCATCTAGCTTGTCCAGTCCTTTTATAATTTTATATGTTTCTATAAGATCCCCCTCATCCTTCTAAACTCCAGTGAATACAAGCCTAATCTTTTCATGTGACAATCCCACCATCCCAGGGATCAATCTCGTCAACCTAATGCCAGATACAGACACCATCCACCGCCTACACTCATCAATCACCTCCATAAAAAAACATGATAGAGAAAGGATGTGATTTCCCTGGAGAAGATGCAGAGGAGATTCGTCAGAACCTTGCCTGGGATGAAGTGCTTCAGTTATGAGGAGAGAACGGAGAGAATAAACAAACACAGACTATGTCGTAAATGGGCCAGGGCGTGTCAATGATTAGCGAGTGAGTCGTTACAAAGCCACACCCTCCACCCTTGCTCTGTGCTATAACACGAGAGTCCTGATACGCACCTGAGCAATGCCTCCCACGAACCGCGTTTGGACAACAACGTTCTCCTCGTCGGGTTTGTCAAACGCCGCCTTTTGAGCTGCTCGGACCAGGTTGTCTGAAGCCCTCTTCACTGCATTTCCTGCCGTCTGGAAACAAATCGACCATGTTAATGCGATGGGTTGGATCATCATCCACCCTAACCCACTGACCAATCCACCCCAAAGGCCTGACCCCAGTCCGGCCTCACATAGTTCCCCATTATCAATGGTAGCAGACCACTCCACACTGGAGATGGACACAAAGTGCTGGAGAAACTCAGCGAGACTGACAGCATCTCCGGAGAGAAGGAATGGGTGACGTTTCAGGTCGAGACCCTTCTTCAGACTGAGAGTCAGGGGAGAGGGAAACTGGAGATATGGATGGGTACAAAAATATTGTAAGGTGTGAAAATGTCAGATCAAAGCAGAAGATGTTCAAGGAAATGTATAATGGTTCATTGATGGCTGAGGGAAAGGTGACATCAAGGCATACAAACAGTAAAATTAATCAGGAGGAGAGTGAAACTACTCTACGCTGGGCCACTCCCTTTTCTCCCCTCTCCCATCAGGCAAAACGTATAAAAGTGGGAAAACGCACACCTCCAGATTCTGCTCTGCTCTCACTCCCCATCCCCCCCACTCGTAACAAGGGCAGAGTCCCCCTTGTCCTCACCTTCCACCCTACCAGCCGTCACATACAACAAATAATCCTCCGACATTTCCGCCACCTCCAACGTGATCTCACCGCTTGCCACATCTTCCCATCTCCTCCCGTCTGCTTTCCACAGAGACCGCTCCCTCTGTAACTCCCTGGCCAATTCGTCCCTTCCCACCCGAACCACCCCCTCCCCGGGCACTTTCCCTTGCAACCGCAGGAAATGCTACACTTGTCACTTTACCTCCCCCCTTGACTCCATTCAAGGACCCAAGCAGTCTTTCCAGGTGCGGCAGAGGTTCACCTGCACCTCCTCCAACCTCATCTATTGCATCCGCTGCTCTAGATGTCAGCTGCTCTACATCGGTGAGACCAAGCGTAGGCTTGGCGATCCTTTCGCCTAACACCTCCACTCAGTTCACAATAACCAACCTGATCTCCCGGTGGCTCAGCACTTCAACTCCCCCTCCCATTCCGAATCCAACCTTTCTGTCCTGGGCCTCCTCCATGGCCAGAGTGAGGACCACCATAAATTGGAGGATGAATACCTCATATTTCGCTTGGGCAGTTTACACCCCAGCGGTATGAACATTGACTTCTCCAATTTCAGGTCCTACTTTCTCCTCCCCTTCTCAGCTCTCCCTCAGCCCACTGTCTCCACCTCTTCCTTTCTTCTTCCCGCCCCCCCACATCAGTCTGAAGAAGGGTCTCGACCCGAAAATTTGCCTATTTCCTTCGCTCCATAGATGCTGCCTCACCCGCTGAGTTTCTCCAGTATTTTTATCTACCTCCAGATTCAGGGACAGTTTCTTCCCAGCTGTTATCAGACAACTGAATCATCCTACCACAACCAGAGAGCAGTGCTGAACTACTATCTTCCTCATTGGTGGCCCTTGGATAATCCTTGATCGGACGTTATTCCCTAAAAGCCCTGTCCCACGGTGCGAGATCATTCCAAGAGCTCTCCCGAGTTTGCACTGATTCGCTCGGTGATTTACGGTAATGGCCACTCGTCGGTACTCGGGGCTCTCGTGGACATTTTTCAAAATGTTGAAAAATCTTCACGAATCTTCCCATGCTTACTTGCCATTAGCGAGTTTTCCCGAGTACCTGCCGTTAGCGTTACGAGCCACTAAGAGACGTCCCCGAGCTTGACGTACTCGCTACGTTCATTCTCCATGCTTACCATATAAAACCATATAACAATTACAGCACGGAAACAGGCCCTCTCGGCCCTTCCAGTCCGTGCCAACCATTTGTTTTCCCCTAGTCCCATCTACCTGCACTCAGACCATACCCCTCCATTCCCTTCACGTCCATATACCTATCCACTTTATTCTTAAATGTTAAAATCGATCCTGCCTCCACCACTTCTGCTGGAAGCTCATTCCACACAGCCACCACCCTCTGAGTAAAGAAGTTCCCCCTGACGTTACCCCGAAACCTCTGTCCCTTAATTCTCATGTCATGCCCTCTTGTTTGAATCTTCCCTACCCTCAATGGGAAAAACGTATCCACGTCAACTCTGTCTATCCCTTTCATCATTTTAAAGACCTCAATCAAGTCCCCCCTTAACCTTCTGCGCTCCAAAGAATAAAGACCTAACTTGTTCAACCTTTCTCTGTAACATAGTTGCTGGAACCCTGGCAACATTCTAGTAAATCTCCTCTGTACTCTCTCTATTTTGTTGACATCCTTCCTATAACTAGGCGACCAAAATTGTACACCATACTCCAGAATTGGTCTTACCAATGCCTTGTACAATTTTAACATTACTTCCCTACTCCTATATTCAATGCTCTGATTTATAAAGGCCAGCACACCAAAGGCTTTCTTTACCACCCTATCTACATGCGATTCCACCTTCAGGGAACTATGCACAGTTATTCCTAGATCCCTCTGTTCCACAGCATTCCTCAATTCCCTACCACCATGTACGTCCTATTTTGATTTGTCCTGCCAAGATGTAGCACTTCACACTTATCAGCATTAAACTCCATCTGCCATCTTTCAGCCCACTTTTCCAAATGGCCCAAATCTCTCTGTAGACTTTGAAAATCTACTTCATTATCCACAACACCACCTATCTTAGTATCATCTGCATACTTACTTATCCAATTTTCCACCCCATCATCCAGATCATTGATGTACATGACAAACAACAGTGGACCCAACACAGATCCCTGAGGCACCCCACTGGTCACCGGCTTCCAACCTGACAAACAGCCATCACCATTACTCTCTGACATCTCCCATTCAGCCACTGTTGAATCCATCTTGCTACTCCGCCATTAACACCCAAAGATTGAACCTTCTTAACCAACCTTCCATGGGGAACCTTGTCAAAGGCCTTACTGAAATCCATATAGACAACATCCACTGCTTTACCCTCATCAATTTCCCTAGTTACCGCTTCAAAAAATTCAAGAAGGTTTGTCAAACATGACCTTCCAGGCACAAATCCATGTTGACTGTTCCTGATCAGACCCTGTTTATCCAGATGCTTATATATATTATCTCTAACTATCCTTTCCATTAATTTGCCCACCACTGACGTCAAACTAATATGTCTATAATTGCTAGGTTTATTCTTTGAACCCTTTTTAAACAATGGAACAACATGCGCAGTACGCCAATCCTCCGGCACTATTCCCGTTTCTGATGACATTTGAAATATTTCTGTCATAGCTCCTGCTATTTCTACACTAACTTCCCTCAATGTCCTAGGGAATATCCTGTCAGGACCTGGAGACTTATCCACTTTTATATTTTTCAAAAGTGTCAGTGCTTCCTCCTCTTTGAATCTCATAGTTTCCATAGCTACTCTACTTTTCCCCGTTAACTCACAGAGTTCAATATCCTTCTCCTTGGTGAATACCGAAGAAAATAAATTGTTCAATATCTCCCCCATCTCTTTTGGCTCTGCAGATAGCTGTCCATTCTGGTTCTCTAATGGTCCAATTTTATCCCTCGTTATCCTTTTGCTATTAATATAGCTGTAGAAACCCTTTGGGTTTACTTTCACCTTTCTTGCCAAAGCAACCTCATATCTTCTTTTAGCCTTCCTAATTTCTATCTTAAGATTCTTTTTACATTCTTTATACTCCTCTAGCACCTCATTTACTCCATGCCTCCTATAATTATTGTAAATATCTCTCTTTTTTCGAAACAAGTGTCCAATTTCCCTTGAAAACCATGGCTGTTTCCAATTTTTACTATTTCCTTTCAACCTAACAGGGACATAAAGATTCTGTACTCTTACAATTTCCCCTTTAAATGTCCTCCATTTCTCTTCTACATCCTTCCCATGAAACAAAGTGTCCCAATTCACTCCTTTAAAATCCTTACGCATTCCCTCAAAGTTAGCCTTTCTCCAATCAAAAATCTCCACTCTAGGTCCAGTTCTGACTCTCTCCATAATTATATTGAAACTAATGGTATTGTGGTCACTGGTCCCGAAGTGCTCACCAACGCATACCTCCGTCACCTGACCTGCCTCATTTCCTAACAGGAGGTCCAGCACTGCCCCTTCTCTGGTCGATACCTCTATGTACTGCTGCAAAAAACTATCCTGCACACATTTTACAAACTCCAAACCAACCAGCCCATTTACAGAATGTGTTTCCCAGTCTATTTTTGGAAAATTGAAATCTCCCACAATCACTACCTTGTGCTTACTACTAATATCTGCTATCTCCTTACATATTTGCTCTTCCCATTTACGCTCCCCATTTGGCGGTCTATAATACACCTCTAAAAGTGTTGCTACACCGTTCCCACTTCTCAGTTCCACCCAAATAGCCTCCCTAGACGAGCCCTCTAATCTATCCTGCCAAAGCACTGCTGTAATATCTTCTCTGACAAGCAATGCAACACCTCCCCCTCTGGTCCCTCCAATTCTATCACACCTGAAGCAACGAAACCCTGGAATATTTAGTTTCCAATCACAGCCCTCCTGCAACCATGTTTCACTGATTGCCACAACCTCATATTTCCAGGTGTCAATCCAGGCTCTAAGTTCGTCCACCTTACTTACAATGCTCCTAGCATTAAAATATACACATTTTAGAAACCCACCATCCCTTATTCTCTGTCTATTATCTTTTTCATCTTTCTCGCCTACATTTTGGATCCGAGTGCTTCCCTTCTCTGCCTCTTGCCCCACACCCTGACCCCTAGCCCCCTCTACCCGAGTCCCTCCCCCCAGCCTTTCTAGTTTAACGTCTCCCCAGTAGCCTTTGCTTACCACGAGTTTGATTTTTTTTTAAACTCGGGTGAGCTCTTGGAATGAACTCGTACTATGGGACAGGGCTATTATCATGTATCTATACACTGTAAATGGCTCAATTGTAATAATGGATTGTCGTTCTGCTGACTGGATAGCATGCAATAAAAAGCTTTAAGGGCTTGTCCCACCAGCATGCGATTGCATGCGTCTAGCGCGACCAAACGTGCTCGCTTGAGGTGTACGGCCACGCGGGGCCGGTCTCACTTCAATCAGCGGAGACGTATGGAGTTGTGCGGGGCTGGTCCCGACATTGCGCGGGGCTCCGAAAATCCTGCACTGTTCGATAATTCCATGCGCCAACGGCCTGACGGCCCACAGGTGCATTGAGGGCGTACGCAGCGTCTCGACGGGCGTACGCAGCGTCTTGACGGCATACGCCTAGCGCATGGTGTTGCACGATGAAGCCACCGCCCGGCGTGCCGTTGCGTGGTGACGTCACCGCCAACGCTGTGCGACGTCCAAATTCCGTCGGCCCGCCTCCTGCCCAGCTGATTGGTGAGTATGATGTCGGGACCAGCCCCGCACAACTCCATACGCCTCCGCGGTTCGAATTGGGACCGGCCCCGAGCGGCCGTACGCTTCAAGCGACCACGTTTGGTCGCGCTAGACGCATGCAATCGCATGCTGGTGGGACAGGCCCTTAACACTTCACACGTGACAATGAACACAACTGGACAAAGGGTGAATGAAAGGTGCAGTGGTGTGGGATTCCCATGGGAATTATCGGCAACCTTTGGTGACATTCTCAATCCACTGTGAGGGCCTGTATCCAACTAAAGAGGGGCAGTGAGAGGGGGTAAAGGTCGAGTAGTCTGGGGTGAATGGAATACATGGGGTCATGGTCGGGCGATCGAGGAGCACATGCATAAACAAGAGGCTCACAAGGCTCGGGGAAACCTATCCCATTTACACACACGGATCACATGGTGAACTATCCGTGCTTCACAAACGCGGCCACGGAGGCGCAGCGGTAGAGTTGCTGCCTTACAGCGCTTGCAGCACTGGAGACCCGCGTTCGATCCCGACTATGAGTGCCGTCTGTACGGAGTTTGTACGTTCTCCCCGTGACCGCGTGGGTTTTCTCCGAGATCATCGGTTTCTCCCACACTCCGAAGACGTACAGGTTTGTAGGTAAATTGATTTGGTGTAAAGTGTAGAACATAAAATTGTCCCAAGTGTGTGTAGGATAGTGTTAATGTGCGGGGACTGCAGGTTGGTGCAGACTCGATGGGCCGAAGGGCCTGTTTCCGTGCTGTATCTCTAAACTAAAATAAACTAAAAAGGGGGGGGCAAGGAAATATTAAATCAAAGATAGAATCATACTGAGTGGTAGGGCAGGGGTCGACCAGAGGACGAAGCATTTTACAAAAAACAGAGACTAAACATTTAAGGAGAGATATAGACCATGGGCCGAGGTGCTTTTTCGTTTCATTTTGTGACCCAAATCACGTATCCACCTTTAGGCATCATATTGTGTAAAAATATTATAGAAATAGTCCCTGAAACTCGTCAAGAACAAAACCTGAACATATTTTAAAAATACGAGAAAAACCTCCAATTTTCCGAGTAGTAATTGTCCAATCAAAGCACGTTTGACATTGGTCAATTGGCGACCGACTCAATCACGCGCTTTGTTTCATGCTGGCTAGGCAGCGAGCACACTGGGATCATGTCTGCCTCCTAATGACATCACAACAAAAGCAAGGTTTCGAAGGAAGAAAGGTAATGTAACCACTTGCTGATCATGTTGTTTTACAACTGATTTATCTTTGTAAAGTTATGATGTTGTGAACTGTGAAATAAAAATTCTATATAAAAATGCAGAGCTAGGGTTAGGATTAGGGTTAGTGTCAGGGTCAGGGTTAGGGTCGGGGTAAGGGTTAGGCAAGAGGGTTAGGGTTAGGGCAGGGAACAACAACCTAGGGCCCACATGGGCCAGATCCTGCCCGTAACCCGAAAACATCCAGCCCGCAGGCATGTGGTTTGTTTCTGAGGACTTCTGTGAAGGAGCTGGCGCTATGGGGGTGCTGAAGGCGGCCCGGGCAGCGTGCAGGCAGTGCTACTCCCCACCATGTTGACATTCGGTGTAATCGTGGCATCGGGTGGGCTGCTGCTGGTGATCCAGAAGGGCATGCTGGCCGAGGTGGACGCGCTGAGCGGCCACACGTACGGAGCCCACAGCCGGTCCCAAAGCGGCTACAGCTCCAGCCATGGACAGCTCTGGAAGGGGGCGGGTTAGGGTTAGGGTTTGGCATTTTCCTGTCAGTGGAAGATGCCTTAGCCTTCCCCCAGCCTGGCACTGCCCCAGTCCCACTATGGCCGTGTCCCCCACTCTGCACACTCGCAGTCAGTGGGGTTCAGTAAACGGGGGAACCCACAGGATCTGCCCTCACCCATTAATTAGGAGGGTTCAGGAGCCGGTGAAGCCCGGGACCTCTGCGACAGTCCTGTATTCAATGTTCCCATATACAGCTATATTAATGAGCACAAGAGGGCGCTTTTTCTAATTAGCTTAATTAATTAGTGTGCAACTTTTTGCACTGTTGAGTTATGAATTCCTTATCAATGATGTATTATCTAAATCTGTGCCAAATTTTAGTAGATACCAGACATGGGTCACAAAAGTTAAAATTTAGAGCCCTTTTGGTACCTCGGCCCACTGCCTTATACTGATTAGAAATATAGAAACATAGAAAATAGGTGCAGCAGGAGGCCATTCGGCCCTTCAAGCCAGCACCGCCATTCATTGTGATCATGGCTGATCATCTGCTATCAATAACCCGTGCCTGCCTTCTCCCCATATCCCTTGAGTCCACTAGCCCCTAGAGCTCTATCCAACTCTTTCTTAAATCCATTCAGTGATTTGGCCTCCACTGCCCTCTGTGGCAGGGAATTCCATAAATTCACAACTCTCTGGGTAAAACAGTTTTTTTCTCACCTCAGTCTTAAATGACCCCCGCTTTATTCTAAGACTGTGGCCCCTGGTTCTGGACTCGCCCAACATTGGGAACATTTTTCCTGCATCTAGCTTGTCCAGTCCTTTTATAATTTTATATGTTTCTATAAGATCCCCTTCATCCTTCTAAACTCCAGTGAATACAAGCCTAGTCTTTTCAATCTTTCCTCATATGACAGTCCCGCCATCCCAGGGACCAATCTCGTGAACCTACGCTGCACTGCCTCAATCACAAGGATGTCCTTCCTCAAATTAGGAGACCAAAACTGTACACAATACTCCAGATGTGGTCTCACCAGAGCCCTATACAACTGCAGAAGAACCTCTTACTCCTATACTGAAATCCTCTTGTTATGAAGGCCAACATTCCATTAGCTTTCTTCACTGCCTGCTGTACCTGCACGCCAACTTTCAGTGACCGGTGTACAAGGACACGCAGATCTCGCTGCACCTCCCACTTACCTAACCTAACCCCATTGAGATAATAATCTGCCCCTTTGTTTTTGCAGCCAAAGTGGATAACCTCACATTTATCTATATTATACTGCATCTGCCACGCATCTGCCCACTCACTCAACCTGTCCAGGTCCCCATGCAACCTCCTAACATCCTCTTCACAGTTCACACTGCCACCCAGCTTTGTGTCATCCGCAAATTTGCTAGTGTTGCTCCTAATTCCCTCTTCCAAATCATTAATATATATGGTAAACAGTTGCGGCCCTAACACCGAGCCTTGCGGCACTCCACTCGCCACTGCCTTCCATTCTGAAAAGGACCCGTTCACTCCTACTCTTTGCTTCCAGTCTGCCCACCAATTTTCTATCCATGTCAACACCCTACCCCCAATACCATGTGCTCTAATTTTAGTTACCAGTCTCCCGTGCGGGACCTATCAAAGGCTTTCTGAAAGTCCAGATACACTACGTCCACTGGCACCCCTTCATCCATTTTACTTGTCACATCCTCAAAAAATTCCAGAAGATTAGTCAAGCATGATTTCCCTTTCATAAATCCATGTTGACTTGGACTAATCCTTTTACTGCTATGCAAATGCTCTATTATTACCTCTTTAATAATTGACTCCAGCATCTTTCCCACCACCAGCCAAGCTAATTGGTCTGTAATTCCCTGTTTTCTCTCTCGCTCCTTTCTTGAAAAGTGGGATAACATTAGCTATCCTCCAATCCACAGGAACTGATCCTGAATCTATTGAACATTGGAAAATGATCACCAATGTGTCCACTATTTCTAGAGCCACCTCCCTGAGGAACCTGGGATGCAGACAATCAGGCTCAGGGGATTTATCATCCTTCAGTCCCATTAGCCTACCCAATACTATTTCTCACCTAATGAAAATTTCTTTCAGTTCCTCTACCCTCTTCGATCTTCTGTCCTCCAGTACATCTGGGAGATTGTTTGTGTCTTCCTTAGTGAAGACAGATCCGAAGTACCTATTCAACTCTTCTGCCATTTCCTTGTTGCCCATAATAATTTCACCCGTGTCTGCCTTCAAGGGACCCACATTTGACTTTGCTATTCTTTTTCCCTTAACATATCTAAAGAAGCTTTTACTGTCCTTCTTTATATTCCTGTCCAGCTTCCCCTCGTACTTCATCTTTTCAGCCCGTTTTGCTGTTTTGTTTCCTTCTGTTACGGCTGACGAGGAAAGTCAAACTGAGAGTGAATGGCAGGAACCTTGAGGATGGTGATGTACAGAGAATTCTTGTGGTGCAACCCCGTAGCTTTATGTGGGAACACTGGTGGAGAGGGTGGTGAAGGCGTGTTTGCCTTCATAGGGTGTAGAGATAGAGTGTGGAAACAGGCCCTTCGGCCCACCGAGGCCGTGCTGACCAGCGATCCCCGCACACTAATGCTATCCTACACACACTAGGGACAATTTATACTTATACCAAGCCAATTAATCTACAAACCTGTATGTCTTTGGAGTGTGGGAGGAAACCGAAGATCTCTAAGAAAACCCACGCGGTCACGGGGAAAATTTGCAAACTCCGTACAGACAGCACCCGTAGTGGGGATCGAACCCAGGTCTCTGGTGCTGCAACTGCTGTAAGGCAGCAACTGTGCCGCTGAGTTGGGATGGCATGGTGGTGGTATCTGTACGACGTAGTGGTTGGGCTGCTCTGGGAGAACTGTGTGCAGTTCTGGTCACCACGCTGCAGGATGTGGTAGCGGTAGAATGCAGGAGAGATTCACCGACATGTTGCCTGGAATGGAGGGCTGTAGTTATAAGGAGAGATTGAATAGGCGGCTTATTCTCAGTGGATCAATGCTGAGGGGTGACCCTGTAGACGTTTATCCAATCACTAGACCAAGGGGGACTCGATCACCACTCCTTAGAGAGGGAGGGGGGTGGCAGAGAGGTGGGAGGGGGTGGCAGAGAGGTGGGGGGGGGGGCAGAGAAGGGGGGTGCTGCATTGTGACGTCATCCAGCGCGCTTCAGCATGTTACATTTTAAAAATATGTCAGATTGGTGAACAATTTAAAAAAACCCAGGAAATAATTAATCACATTTTCAGATGAGTGTATTTTTGAAATCATGAGGTAAATCTCTACCGGAATATGTAAAAATGTCACCGTTACTGTGTCGGGTTTTCGAGGAGACTTGAATCAAAGAAAATGTTCAAGCAAGCAAACACACAAGTAAACATCCAAGATCAGAGTTTTATAATAATAGATGGGTGGGCTTAGAGAGAATAGATAATTTGTTCCTCAGGAGGGGAGTCTAGAACTAAGAAACACAGGTTTAAGGTGAGTCTGGAGAAATGTAAAGGTGATCTAAGGTTTTTCAGAGGGTGGTTGGTATTCAGAACAAGTTGCCAGCAAGTGGAGGCAGATGCAATTGAAAATTTGAAGGGCAGTCGGATAGAAGAGATGAAGAGGGAGAGGGGCTACAGCAGACAGATGGGATTAACATTGAAGTGCATCATAGTCAGCATGGATGAGGTGGGCTGAAAGGGACCATGTGCTGGACAATTTTAGCATTCTAGTATTAAAACAAACAATGAAGGACTCAGGGAGACATATAACGGGAGAGAGCAGCGGTGGGCCCTGGAGACAATCAATAATGGGAAATTGTCATCAATGGTGGAATTGTCACGTTGGCATCAGTCTTCACAGTGGAGGATACTGCAAATATCCCAGAGCTGGCTTTAAACTGTATGGATAATAATGACCAAAACAAAGAACAATGTTTAAGAAGGAACTGCAGATGATGGAAAAATCGAAGGTAGATAAAAATGCTGGAGAATCTCAGCGGGTGAGGCAACATCTAGGAAGCAAAGAAATAGGTGATGTTTCGGGTCTGGAGAAGGGTCTTGACCCGAAACGTTACCTATTTCTTCGCTCCCTAGATGCTGCCTCACCCACTGAGATTCTCCAGCATTTTTATCTACCAATCACAAAGAACAAGATGTTGGAAAGACTCATGGTAGTAAATATGACAAATCTCCTGTTCCTGGTGGGTGGAGGGGGGGACTGAGCCGGGTGTTTCCACGACGACTGGTGGTGACGAGGGTGGACTGAGCCGGGCGTTTCTGTAGCACCGTCACCGTGCCTACCTGTAGCCGCCGCATGGCCTCAGAGTCGGTGTCGGCCTTCACCTTGCAGGCCACCAGTAGCTGGGCTGTGGACGCCGCCACCTGCTTGGCCGACGAGATCAGCTTCTCCTCACTCGCATGGCCCTGCACACACGCATTGGCCGCCTCACACAGGCTGCTTGTCGCCGCTGCAACCAATCGTGCCTGGGGAGAATGGGGGGGAGAGAGAGAGAGAGAATGGGGAGAGGGTGGGGGGGAGAGATGGGGGAGAGAGGGAGGGTGGAGAGAGGGTGGGGGAGATGGGGGAGAAAGGGTGGGGAGAGAGGTTGAGGAGAGAGGGTGGGGGAGGGTGGGGGAGATGGGGGAGAGATGGTGGGGAGAGAGAGGGTTGGGGGGAGAGGATGGGGGTTAGAGATGGGGGAGAGAGAGGGTGGGGAGAGAGATGTGGGAGAGAGATGTGGGAGAAAGGGGGAGTGGGGAAGAGAAGAGGGGGTGAGAAGAGGGGGAGAGAGAGAGAGAGGGGGAGAGAGGGTGAGGGGCGTGACAGGGTGGGGGGAGAGAGGGTGGGGGGAGAGAGGGTGGGGGAGAGAGAGATGGGGAGAGGGTGGGGGGAGAGAGATGGGGGAGAGAGGGTGGGGGGGAGGGTGGAGAGAAAGGGGGAGAGAGGGGGAGAGGAGAAGGGAGAGAGGATGGGGAGAGAGAGGGGCAGAGAGGGGGAAAGAGAGGGGGGAAGGAGAGGGGGAGGGAGAGAGAGAGGGGAGAGAGAGAGGGGAGGGGTGAGAGAGGAGAGGGGGGAGAGGGAGAGGGGGAGAGAGGGGGGAGAGAGAGAGGGGGGAGAGAGAGAGGAGGTGAGAGAGAGGGGGAGAGAGAGGGGGAGAGAGAGAGGAGAGATGGGGAGAGAGAGGGGGGAGAGAGAGAGGGGGAGAGAGAGGGGGGAGAGAGGGGGAGAGAGAGAGGGGGAGAGAGAGGGGGGAGGAGAGAGAGGGGGAGAGAGAGGGGAGAGAGGGGAGAGAGAGGGGAGAGAGAGTGGGAGAGAGGGGCAGAGAGAGGGGGAGTGTGAGGTGGCGAGGGGAGGGGGAGAGAGAGAGAGAGAGAGGGGGAGAGAGGGTGGGGAGAGAGAGGATGGGGGAGAGGAGGGTGGGGATGAGAGAGAGGGCAAGGAGAGAGAGGGGGCGCAGACGTGGAGAGGGGTGAAAGGGGAGGATGAAGGAAGAAGAGTGGAGGGGAGAGGGATGAGGTAGACAGGGAGGAGGTAGAGTTGGAGGAGGTTAGGGGGAGGTAGAAGGGGTAGATTCAGTAAAGAAGGGCGAGATAGCGCGGGGATGAGAGAGAAAAGGCAGAGAGGATGGAAAGAAGAATGGGAAGTGTGGGATGGGGGGGTGGGGGGGGTGAGGAGGGGTAGAGGCATGGGAAGGGGGGGGGGGAACAGCAAGGAGGATGATGAGAAGGGTGAAAGAGAGGAGATGGGGTGGAAAGAGAATTACATTTAACTTCAATGTAAACATTCTGAACCTGGTGCAGTGCAACTGACCGATGTCCCAGATACAGGTTGCCATCCCTGCCAATGAGAGGTGCCCATCACGGCCACATGGTCACACGGTCAGGCCCCGATGGGGGGCAGGGCTGAACCGACGGCCGGGCTGGGAGGCTGACTGCCCACCAGCAGAGATGACCACACACTGACTACCAGAGATGACCACACATGGAACAGTGGTTTGACCACACACTGAAAGTGGAGACCATACACTGCTCACTGAGATGACCACATGGAGCAGGGGGGTGGTCACACACTGACTACCAGAGATGGCCACACACTGCCCACTAGAGATGTTCACATGTAGACCACTCCTCCCCAGTGCTTGAGATGATTTGGTGAAGTGGCAGTAAACTGTAACTTGCTTTTCCATGTTTCGTTGAAGGGTGTTATCTGACTGAAGAAGGGTCTCAACCCGAATCGTCACCCATTCCTTCTCTCCAGAGATGCTGCCTGTCCCGTTGAGTTACTCCAGCTTTTTGTGTCTATCTTTGGAGAATGAGGGTGGGGAACACCGACTCTCGGGGTCAAGGGCTGGCTTAGTTCATGCTTGGTTGACCATTGGTCAGAAGAATCATCGGCAAGTGTGGCGTCACAGTTGCTGCCTCACAGCGCCAGAGATCCGGGGTCGATCCTGACTACGGGTCTGTCTGTGGTCACTGCAGTGTGGGGTCAGTGTGGGGGTCAGTGCAGGGGTCACTGCAGTGTGGGGTCAGTGTGGTCACTGCAGTGTGGGGTCAGTGTGGTCACTGCAGTGTGGGGTCAGTGTGGGGTCATGCAGTGGGGGGCCAGTCAGTGCGGGGGGTCACTGCAGTGTTGTGGGGTCAGTGGGGGTCACTGCAGTGTGGGGTCAGTGGGTGGGGGTGTGGTCACTGCAGTGTGTGGGGTCAGTGTGGGGGTCACTGCAGTGTGGGGTCAGTGTGGTCGGCGGGGTCACTGCAGTGTGGGGTCAGTGTGGGGGTCAGTGCGGGCGTCACTGCTGTGTGGGGTCAGTGTGGGGTCGTGGGGTCACTGCAGTGTGGGGGTCAGTGGGGTCACTGCAGTGTGGGTCAGTGTGGGGTCAGTGGGGTCAGTGCCAGTGTGGGGGTCAGTTCTGCAGGTGTGGGGTCACTGCAGTGTGGGGGTCAGTCAGTGTGGGGTGTAACTGGTGTGGGGTCAGTGCGGGGGTCACTGCAGTGTGGGGTCAGTGCGGGTCACTGCAGTGTGGGGTCAGTGCTGGGGGTCACTGCAGTGTGGGGTCAGTGCGGTGGGGTCACTGCAGTGTGGGGTCAGTGCGGGGTCACTGCTGTGTGGGGTCAGTGCAGGGTGCAGTGTGGGGTCAGTGCGGGGGTCACTGCAGTGTGGGGTCAGTGCGGGGGTCACTGCAGTGTGGGGTCAGTGTGGTCAGTGCTGCAGTGTGGGGGGGTCAGTGCAGGGGGTCACTGCAGTGTGGGGTCAGTGCGGGGGTCACTGCAGTTGTGGGGTCAGTGCTGGGGTCAGTGCACTGCAGTGTGTGGGGTCAGTGTGGTCACTGCAGTGTGGGGTCAGTGCGGGGGTCACTGCAGTGTGGGGTCAGTGCGGGGTCACTGCAGTGTGGGGTCAGTGCGGGGGTCACTGCAGTGTGGGGTCAGTGGGGTCACTGCAGTGTGGGGTCAGTGCGGGGGTCACTGCAGTGTGGGTCAGTTCACTGTGTTCAGGGGTCAGTGCAGTGTGGGGTCAGTGCGGGGTCAGTGGGGGTCATTGCAGTGTGGGGTCAGTGCGTGGGGGTCACTGCTGTGTGGGTCAGTGCGGGGGTCCGCAGTGTGGGGTCAGTGCGGGGGTCAGTGCAGTGTGGGGGGTCAGTGCGGGGGTCACTGCAGTGTGGGGGTCAGTGCGGGGGTCACTGCAGTGTGGGGTCAGTGCAGTGGGGGGTCACTGCAGTGTGGGGTCAGTGTGGGGGGTCACTGCAGTGTGGGGTCAGTGTGGGGTCAGTGGGGTCACTGCAGTGTGGGGTCAGTGTGGGGGTCACTGCAGTGTGGGGTCAGTGTGGTCACTGCAGTGTGGGGTCAGTGTGGGGGTCACTGCAGTGTGGGGTCAGTGCGGGGGTCACTGCAGTGTGGGGTCAGTGCGGGGGTCACTGCAGTGTGGGGTCAGTGCGGGGGTCACTGCAGTGTGGGGTCCAGTGCGGAAGGTCACTGCAGTGTGGGTCAGTGTGGAGTCACGCAGTGTGGGGGTCAGTGCGGGGGTCACTGCAGTGTGGGTCAGTGTGGTCACTGCAGTGTGGGGTCAGTGTGGTCACTGCAGTGTGGGGTCAGTGTGGTCACTGCAGTGTGGGGTCAGTGCGGGGGTCACTGCAGTGTGGGGTCAGTGCGGGGGTCACTGCAGTGTGGGTCAGTGTGGTCACTGCAGTGTGGGGTCAGTGCGGGGGTCACTGCAGTGTGGGGTCAGTGTGGGGGTCACTGCAGTGTGGGGTCAGTGCGGGGGTCAGTGCGGGGGCTGCAGTGTGGGTCAGTGTGTGGGGTCAGTGTGGGGTCACTGCAGTGTGGGGTCAGTGCGGGGGTCACTGCTGTTGGGGTCAGTGTGGGTGTGGTCACTGCAGTGTGGGTTCAGGGATCTGTCACTGCAGTGTGGGGTCAGTGCGGGGGTCACTGCAGTGTGGGGTCAGTGCGGGGGTCAGTGCGGGGGCTGCTTCTGTGCTGGGCTTTGTGGAAGGCAGGATGGGGCCGAGGTTCGACACCTGTGTACAGGCCTCTCCTCCCGCTCCTGGTCTCAGCACCATGCTGACCAATTGGCACGGGACCTCTGGCCTTGACCTGCCATTTGCCAGACTTTGTCCACCACCCCCCACTCCTCCGATTCACTGAGATTCTCCAGCACTTCATGTTGTGCTGAAGAGATTAAAGACAGGTAAGCAGTTTGTTTTTCACAGTGTGTAGGAACTATGCAGATAGATGCTGGTTCACACCAAAGTAACTCAGTGGGTCAGGCAGCATATCTGGAGAGTAGGACGTTCCTGGTGAACACCCTTCTCCAGAGAGTGAGGGGAGAGGGAACCGAGAGATATTTATGGAATTCCCTGCCACAGAGGGCAGTGGAGGCCAAGTCACTGCATGTATTTAAGAGAGAGTTAGATAGAGCTCTAGGGGCCGGTGGAATCAAGGGATATGGGGAGAAGGCCGGCACGGGTTATTGATTGGGGAAGATCAGCCACGATCACAATGAATGGTGGTGCTGGCTCGAAGGGCCGAATGGCCTCCTCCTGCACCTATTTTCTATGTTTCTATATGAAAAGGTACAAATTAATGAAAGACATGCAACAAGACAGATCAAAGCCAGCAACGGTGATAAAGGAAAGGAGCCCATAATGGTCCATTGTTGGACGTGGGGAAGGTAATAATGAGCAACACAAACAGTGAAACTAGTAGGGTGGCTAGGATGGGGGAAAGACGGAGAGAGAGGGGATGCAAGGATTAATTGAAGTTAGGGGAATCAATATTCATCGACATTTACAATATTGGTTAAGTTCAATATTTTATCACTTAAATGTCATGTAAATCTCAAATGGCCCAGCACTGTTGCAAGCCTGGGGTCTGTCAGAGACAGGAGCAGTGAGCAGCAGCTTGCCTGCTCCTGACTGTCCAGCAGCAGGGGCCGTGGAGACCAGCGCGGGCTGTGAGACAGACAGAATACCACTAGTTAACCTTCTATCAAATACACGCTGGGCAGTTTTGAAAATTACCAAACAGAAAGCGGCACAGTGGAGCAGCAGGTAGAGCCACTACCTCACAGCGCCTGAGACCCAGGTTCCACCTGACCTCGGGTGCTGACTGTGTGGAGTTTGCATGTTCTCCCTGTGACCGCCTGGGTCCTAGTGAGTAGATGAGTGGTAAAATCTGGGGGAAATTGATAACAACATGGAATGAATTTGAGCGCAGGAGGAGGGTTCATCTTATAGAGGTATGTAATATCATCAGGGGAATAGATAGTGTAAATGCAAGGAGTCTTGTACCCAGAGTAGGGGAATCAAGAATCTAAGGACATACATGTCCTTAGGTGAGAGGGGAATGATTTAATAGGAACCTGAGGGGCAATTTTTTCACACAAATGGTGGTGGGTGTACAGAATGAGTGGCCAGGTGCGGTACTTGAGGCAGGTACTATCACAACGTTTAAGAAATATTTAGACAGGTAAATGGATAGGACAGGCTTAGGGGCATATGGGCCGAACGTGGGCAGGTGGGACTCGTGTCGATGGGGCATGTTGCTCGGCATGGGCAAGTTGAGCTGAAGGGCCTGTTTCCATGCTGTATGACTCTATGATTAAAGTTGGATTAGATTAGAGTAGGAAGGGTATACGTGGGTGGTTGATGGCCAGCATGGACCATCAACTCGCTAGAATTTAGAAGATTGAGGGGGGATCTTATAGAAACTTACAAAATTCTTAATGGGTTGGACAGGCTAGATGCAGAAAGATCGTTCCCGATGTTGGGGAAGTTCAGAACAAGGGGTCACAGTTTAAGGATAAGGGGGAAGTCCTTTAGGACCGAGATGAGAAAAACATTTTTCACACAGAGAGTGGTGAATCTGCGGAATTCTCTGCCACAGAAGGTAGTTCATGGGCTATATTTAAGAGGGAGTTAGATGTGGCCCTTGTGGCTAAAGGGATCAGGGGGTATGGAGAGAAGGCAGGTACGGGATACTGTTGGATGATCAGCCATGATCATATTGAATGGCGGTGCAGGCTCGAAGGGCCGAATGGCCTACTCCTGCATCTATATTCTATGTTTCTATGTTTCCATGGACTGGGTGGGTTGAAGGACCTGTTTCCGTGCTGTAACTGCACGTGTTGGTGAGGCGGCACAAGACATCTACCCGGGTAGGATGGTGGAGCAAGCACGTTAGGTAGTGACACTGCGGAGAGACACCTACTGCAGAGATGAGTCCTTGGGACCATTGGCCATCATCCACTGCGTTGGCAAGGATCGCTCCCACCTGCAGACAGACAGGGAAACACCGGTTAGATGTCGGGTGGGGAGGGGGGACGGAGAGGGGAGGTACGGCGTGGAGTGGAGGCACCTTCACACTCACCTTCCCCTGGGCGACCAGCTCTCGCTGAGCCGCTGACGCCGACTTCACCAGTGCGCTGGTGGCGGCCGCGATCGACTTGGCCGCTTCCAGGATCTGCTCCTCAAAGTCCAGCGTCTCGTCCGCTTGCTGCAGGGAAAGTGAACAGACCATCACCGGGAGCTGGCAGCAACCAAGCGTTACACAGCAAGAGTCGCCACAGCGTCCCACACCCAGCACTGCACCCTGCAGCCCAGCCACACCCATGCACTGCTACGCACAACGCAGTAGGTCCACAGACAGTGCCATGCAGGCTGCACTGGACACCACACAAACAGCACACATTGCTGCAGATTCCAGCACACCGCAGGAAGTGACGAGATCGCTTCCCATGCGATGAGGGGCAGAAGCCGGCTGTGAGTGGCCGTTCCCTGTGCATACCGGGTTCACGTGCAGGGAATGCGATGGTGAACCACACACCTTTGTGTGGTGTGACTGACGTGGCTGCACTGCAGTCCACACCCTGACCATACACTGCATCTGATGCAGAAAGATTCCCATGCACTGCAGCAAATGCTGCTATGGACAGCCGCACACTAGACTCACTCCCATGAACAAGATTTCCCAGACTGTGCATCACCCAATACAGGGCCAGACTATGCATCATTGCCTTCACTCCATGGGCCACTGCATGTGACAACACAGCTCTGTGCACCAATGCATGCAGTGTAATGGACTCCGTGCACCACTGCATGCAGCATCATAGATTCCATGCACCACTGCAGAGTGCCACAGACTCTCATAATAATGATGCAATGTGGTGAACTTTCATGCAACTCAAAACAACTGGGCATCCTATCTGTAACATGCCCCAAGCACGACATCTCTTGCTGCAGCCTTGCAGCCACCATTGCAGAGGAGCACAGAGCAAATCCAGGTACTAGAAGCAGCAGATCGGAGTGCAGCAAACATTCACGTATCACAATGCAGCTGGGCAGACTGCAATGCAGCTGTACGTTTTGCAAAAAACACCCATGCACTGTGCCTCGAACTGCGATGCATCCCCATGCACAGCAGGTTGCATTGCTGCAGGTACCCATGCACAGCAGGTTGCATTTAATATAAAGCAACTTGTTCAGTAGTTCATTCTCCCCATGCTGCCCTTCCACCATGCCCTGGCTTGCTGTGTTCCAGAATAACAATCCCGTAACACCACCATTTTGTGTACCATGCCTCTTTTAAACATTAAAGAGCCATTGCCCACCTCCCCCTGAGTGTAGAGTGCCAGCGGCTTTGCCTGGGAACCTACACAGGGAATCGGGTCCCAATTACTCTGGATTTTCTTCCACTGAAGAATCAAGATCATCCTATTGCAAATGCTTTTCTTTAAGGCTGTGACAATTTGTTTGTACCCAGGAGATAGGGCAGGACACTATAGCAATATGTTTGATATATAGTTGACTTTAGTAACAACCTAATATATCAAACATATCACACAGCATCTTGCAGGCAGCATCCACATTTGATTCAGCTCCAGAGACTACTCACTCGGCTGACTCTCCCTCTGCTACAAGCTATGATTTGACAGCAGTGGCTGGGTGTCACTGGGGACAGCAGGGCGGCACGGTGGCGCAGCGGTAGAGTTGCTGCCTCACAGCGCCAGAGACCCGGGTTCCATCCTGACTACGGGTGCTGTCAGTGCGGAGTTTGTACGTTTTCCCCGTGACCAGCGTGGTTTTCTCCGGGTGCCCCGCTTTCCTCCCACACTCCAAAGATGTGCAGGTTTGTAGGTTAATTGGCTTGGTATAATTGTAAATTGTCCCTAGTGTGTGTAGGACAGTGTTAGTGTGTGGGGATTGCAACTGGGCATGACCAAAGGGCCTGTTTCCACGATGTATCTCAAAACTAAACTAAACCCGAGGTCGGGACAGCCTGCCGATCCACACTGAGCGCTGCTGGGAGTTGGTGGAGCAGCAAGTGTGAGCAGTGGGAGCCATGTGAACGCTGGGCCCTCGCACACGCGTGTGACCTGCCACTCACCCTGGGCTTGGCGCGCGGTTTCAGCTGCTCCAGCTTCTTGGCGGCGGCCTCGATAGACGCCGCGGCTCCCAGCAACTCTGCCTCCGCGATCACCGTGGGATCTTCCGGGTCCACCCACTCCATGCCTGCGGACGGAAAACAGCCCGTGAAACATTCCCGTCCGGCCTCCCACAGCCCAGGCAACGGCAGAGGTTACACTTCCAAATGGGGCAGAGAGTAGGACTTTAGGTCAGTCTCAGAGAATGGTAGTACCTGGATTCACACAGCCCTTTGGTCCAACTTGCCCAGGCCAAGCAACGTGCTCCATCCACACCAGGCCCACGTTTGGCCATTATCCCTCAACACTTATCCTATCCCTGTACCAAGATATCTAGTCCTATTTGCCTGCATTTGGCTCATATTCCCTTGAACTTTTTCAATCCAAATAGCTGTGCCTTTATCATTTATACATTGTAATTGTACTTACCTCTTTCCCTTCCTCTGGCAACTTGCTCCAGACACCCACCACCATCTGTCGAGCCCTTCATAAATCGTTCCCTTCTCTTCTAGAACATATACTTCATGTTTTATATTCCCCTCTTCTGGGGAAAAGGGGAAACAGCCCCAGCTGGTCCAGCCTCTCATTGTTGAAGTCGTCCAGACCTGACAACATCTTGATAAATAATTCCTGCACTTTTCCAGCTTAATACCATCCTTCCTATAGCTGGGCATCCAGCATAGCACACAGTACACAGTACTCCGTTGAGTTTCACCGACGACTTGTATAGCTGTGACCACCTCCTGTACCTAATGGCCTATTTGATGAAGGAAAATGTGGCAAACACCTTCTTCACCACCTCCTCTGCTTGTATCGCGAACTTCAGTAAACTCTCGACTTGAACCCGAAACCTCTCTGCTCTACAACCCTGCCATTTAATGCATAGGTCGCAAAGTTCAATACCTCCCATCTGAGGATAGAAGTCGGGAGGTTGTGTTGCCATTGTATAAGATGTTGGTGAGGCCACATTTAAACTATTGGGTTCAGTTTTGGTCACCATTATAGGAAAGCTTGAAAGGATTCAGAGAACTTTTTAACGAGGATGTTGCTGAGAATATGTAGAATTGGGGATACTCTAGGACTAAGACTCAACAGCCAAAAATCTGTAGCTTCCCTTTGATCTGGTATTTGTTGGTTCACATGCTTGATCAATAGTGTTTTATCATTAATGTTTTATTATAATAAATGTGTAGTGTTTTCTGAGTCATTCGTACCTGTCACTGTATGTCATGTTGTTACTTGAGGGCGGAGCACCAAGGCAAATTCCTTGTATGTGAAAACTTGGCCAATAAACTTACTTACTTACTTACTAAGGTTTAAGTATTCTGAGTCAAGTTTTAATTTCTTTAGTTTGACATAATTGAGTTAAGTTTCATTATCCTTGCTGTGACATCGTTTTTTCTGGAAAACATGTGATGTTTAATTCTATTGTAATTGGCTAAGATGAATTATGCTGTGTATAATTGTAATTGGGTAGAAATATTGTCCCCACCTATATAACCATGTGATATTGTAGGTATTGGTCTAGAATCACCACCCTTTGTGAGTTACCTCCCACTGTATCAACCATAGATATATGCTAATTCCTCTGTTTGAGCACATGTGTTTCTCCGTGATCCACTGGGAGAGCTTCCCAGGGCGGTACAGAGAAACCTGGTCACCATGGTGAAATAAAGGACGATTTAAAGTATTCTAGTCGGTGTTTTCACTGAACCGACTAAGGAATATAAATACCGGAATTATCATTGCCAGGACTCGAATGACTGAGCTATATGGAGAGGTTTAGCAGGCTAGGACTTTGTTCCTTGGAGCACAGGAGGAGGAGGATCTTATAGAAGTGTATAAAATCATGAGAGGAATAGATTGGGTAAATACACAGACTAGGAGAATCGAGAACTAGACCATATTGGTTTAAGGTGAGGGGCGAAAGATTTAATAGGAACCTGAGGGGTAACTTTTTTTACTCATACAGTGGTGGAACAAGCTGGCGGAAGTAGTTGAGGCATGTTCTATCGCAACATTTAAGAAACATTTATAAACATTTAGACAGGTACATGGATAGGATAGGTTTAGAGGGATGTGGGCCAAACACGGAAAGGTGGGACTAGTGTACCTGGGACATATTGGTGTGAGCATGTTGGGCCAAAGGGCCTGTTTCCATGCTATATCATTCTGTGACTCTATCTCTAAACTAAACAATCAGACATCCATCCCCTCAAACTCCACATTCCAATCCAAGTCTGTCCGGCCTCTCCTAATAGCGAATATCCCAGACTCCAGGCATGCTAAACTTGTGGCCACAGGAGAATTGTTGGCTTCTTACACATGAGAACTAATGTCATGCTGGAAGGGGACAGTCCTACACCACAGGATGGAATTGATGATTGTTAAGGGCTTGGACACGCTAGAGGCAGGAAACATGTTCCCGATGTTGGGGGAGTCCAGAACCAGGGGCCACAGTTTAGAATAAGGAGTAGGCCATTTAGAACGGAGACGAGGAAACACTTTTTCTCACGGAGAGTGGCGACTTTGTGGAATTCTCTGCCTCAGAGGGCGGTGGAGGCAGGTTCTCTGGATACTTTCAAGAGAGAACTAGATAGGGCTCTTACAAATAGCGGAGTCAGGGGATATGGTGAGAAGGCAGGAACGGGGTACTGATTGGGGATGATCAGCCATGATCACATTGAATGGCGGTGCTGGCTTGAATGGCCTACTCCTGCACCTATTGTCTATTGATGAGCTGGTAAGATTGACAGAGAAACAGTAGATCAAATTTAATTTAATAGGGGTTCAGTATTGATGTGGATAGAGAACTGGCTGGTAAACAGGAAGCAAAGAGTAGGAGAAAACGGGTCCTTTTCACAATGGCAGGCAGTGACTAGTGGGGTACCGCAGGTCTCAGTGCTGGGACCCCAGCTATTTACAATATATATTAATGATCTGGATGAGGGAATTGAAGGCAATATCTCCAAGTTTGCGGATGACACTAAGCTGGGGGGCAGTGTTAGCTGTGAGGAGGATGCTAGGATGCTGCAAGGTGACTTGGATAGGCTGGGTGAGTGGGCAAATGATTGGCAGATGCAGTATAATGTGGATAAATGTGCGGTTATCCACTTTGGTGTGAAAAACAGGAAAGCAGACTATTATCTAAATGGTGGCCGATTAGGAAAAGGGGAGATGCAGTAAGACCTGGGTGTCATGGTACACCAGTCATTGAAAGTAGGCATACATGCAGCGTGCGACGTTTCGGGTCGAGCAGACAGTAGGCATGCAGTGCAGCAAGTGAAAAAAGCGAATGGTATGTTGGCTTTCATAGCAAAAGGATTTGAGTATAGGAGCAGGGAGGTTCTACTTCAGTTGTACAGGGTCTTGGTGAGACCACACCTGGAGTATTGCGTACAGTTTTGGTCTCCAAATCTGAGGAAGGACATTATTGCCATAGAGGGAGTGCAGAGAAGGTTCACCAGACTGATTCCTGGGATGTCAGGACTGTCTTATGAAGAAAGACTGGATAGACTTGGTTTATACTCTCTAGAATTTAGGAGATTGAGAGGGGATCTTATAGAAACTTACAAAATTCTTAAGGGGTTGGACAGGCTAGATGCAGGAAGATTGTTCCCGATGTTGGGGAAGTCCAGGACAAGGGGTCATAGCTTAAGGATAAGGGGGAAATCCTTTAAGACCGAGATGAGGAAGACTTTTTTCACACAGAGAGTGGTGAGACTCTGGAACTCTCTGCCACGGAGGGTAGCTGAGGCCAGTTCATTGGCTATATTTAAGAGGGAGTTTGATGTGGCCCTTGTGGCTAAGGGGATCAGAGGGTATGGAGAGAAGGCAGGTACGGGATACTGAGTTGGATGATCAGCCATGATCATATTGAATGGCGGTGCAGGCTCGAAGGGCCGAATGGCCTACTCCTGCACCTAATTTCTATGTTTCTATATTAATTCTTCAAAATGTAAGGTCACGCATTTGGAGTACACAATGAATGATGGGGCCCTAGAGAGTCAAAGACAGTCACTGCATAGCAACAGGCCAACTTGCCCACACCGAACAACATGTCCCATCTACAGCATCTGCTGCAAAACATTCCAGTAGTCAGTATTCCCATCCTGACCTTTCTGTCCTGAGACTCCTGCATCAAACCTGCCTGCCTTTGACCCATATCCTTCCATCTATGTACCTGGTTACATGTTTCTGAATATCCATCTGCCTGGGGTGGGAGATAGGGGTGGGAGATAGGGGTGGGAGATTGCAACCTTCATGAGGTCCACCCTGTTTCGACTAATACAATCAAGCTGACATGCACAAACAAATAGATATAGTTTTTCATGCTACTTGATCTACAACTTTAGGCTGTGCACGCCATACGCAATAAGAAGAATGGAAGATAGACACAAAAAGCGGGAGTAACTCAGCGGGGCAGGCAGCATCTGTGGAGAGAAGGAATGGGTGATGTTTCGGACCGAGACCCTTCTTCACATTCTAAATGTTTTTTTAAGTACTGAGGGACACAGAAACAAAGGGCTCCTAACACAGCAGCACAGATGGATCAGGTAGACTAAGATGGCACATGGGTCACTGCCATTACTGAGCACAGCGGTGTGGGCCGATGCAGGATGCTGGCCTTAACTCCAGGCTTGTGAGCACTGGATGAGCCAGGCGGACGCCTGCAATTAATTACAGTCTCACTTTCTGCATGTGCAGTGCAGGCCGGTTGGGATGATTAAACATGGAAGGCAGGAAGCCAAAACAAGATTATTTACACAGTGTTGATTTGGCAGTGTCCTGTTCCACCGCCAACAATGTTTGACTGCGGCCAATAATTCTCCTTTGGCCACAAGTTCAGCATCATGAACTCTCCCGTGTAAATCATCGGATCCTGGAGGTCCTCTTGAAGGGAAACGGAAGCTCGGGGAAGGGGGGTCTGCCAGCAAATCACTCACCCCTTGGAGTTAGAACTTCACACCAGACACCAATGGGTTTCCAGCTAGTACGGTGGGCAGCACGGTGGCAGAGCGGTAGAGTTGCTGCCTTACAGCGCCAGAGACCCAGGCTCAATCCTGATTACGGGTGCTGGCTGTACAGAGTTTGTATGTTCACCCCATTGGTTTTCTCTGGGATCTCTGGTTTCCTCCTACACTCCAAAGACGTAGCTTAATTGGCTTGGTATAACTGTAAAATGTCCCCAGTGTTGGTAGGATAGTGTAAGTGTGCGTTGGTCAGCCCGAGGGCATGTTTCCGTGCTTTAGCTCTAAATTAAATCAGGCTTTTCCCTGCCACCCTTCTTGAAAAGACAAACTACATTTGCCATCCACCAGTTGTCTCGTACCTCACTGGTCACTGTACAGAATAGTGAAAGGCTTGGATAGAGTGGATGTGGAGAAGGATGTGTCCACTAGTGGGAGAGTCTAGGACAGGTCACCGGCTCAGAATTTAAGGACGTTCTTTTAGGAAGGAGATGAGGAGGAATTTCTTTAGTCAGAGTGGTGAATCTGTGGAATTCTTTGCCGCAGACGGCTGCGGAGGCAAAGTCAGTGGATATATTTAATGTAGAGATAGATAGATTCTTGATTAATACGGGTGTCAGAGGTTATGGGGAGAAGGCAGGAGAGTGGGGTTAGGAGGGAGAGATTGATCGGCCATGATTGAATGGCGGAGTAGACTTGATGGGCTAAATGGCCTAATTTTACTCCTATCCCTTATGATCTTATAAACTAAAGACCCCTGGTTCTGGACTCGCCCAACATTGGGAACATTTTTTCCTGCATCTAGCTTGTCCAGTCCTTTTATAATTTTATATGTTTCTATAAGATCCTCCCTCATCCTTCTAAACTCCAGTGAATACAACCCTAGTCTTTTCAATCTTTCCTCATATGACAGTCCTGCCATCCCAGGGATCAATCTCGTGAACCTACGCTCCACTGCCTCAATCACAAGGATGTCCTTCCTCAAATTAGGAGACTGTGCACAATACTCCAGATGTGGTCTTACCAGAGCCCTATACAACTGCAGAAGAACCTCTTCACTCCTACACTGAAATCCTCTTGTTATGAAGGCCAACATTCCATTAGCTTTCTTCATTGCCTGCTGTACCTGCACGCCAACTCTCAGTGACTGGTGTACAAGGACACCCAGGTCTCGCTGCACCTACCCCTTACCTAACCTAACCCCATTGAGATAATAATCTGCCCCCTTGTTTTTGCGCCAAAGTGGATAACCTCACATTTATCTATATTATACTGCATATTATCTTAGAAACATAGAAACATAAAAATAGGTGCAGGAGGAGGCCATTCGGCCCTTCGAGCCAGCACCGCCATTCAATATGATCATGGCTGATCGTCCGCTATCAATAACCCGTGCCTGCCTTCTCCCCATATCCCTTGACTCCACTAGCCCCTAGAGCTCTATCCAACTCTCTCTTAAATCCATCCAGTGATTTGGCCTCCACTGCCCTCTGTGGCAGGGAATTCCATAAATTCACAACTCTCTGGGTAAAAAAGTTTTTTCTCAACTCAGTCTTAAATGACCTCCCCTTTATTCTAAGACTGTGACCACTGGTTCTGGACTCACCCAACATTGGGAACATTTTTCCTGCATCTAGCTTGTCCAGTTCTTTTATAATTTTATATGTTTCTATAAGATATCCCCTCATCCTTCTAAACTCCAGTGAATACAAGCCAAACAATGAATCTTGCGGCACTCCACTTGCCACTGCCTGCCATTCTGAAAAGGACCCGCTCACTCCTACTTTTTGCTTCCTGTCTACCAACCAATTTTCTATCCATGTCAACACCATACCCCCAATACCATGTGCCCAGTTTTAGTCACCAGTCTCCCGTCAAAGCCTTATCAAAGGCTTTCTGAAAGTCTAGATACACAACATCCACTGGCTGCCCTTCATCCATTTTACTTGTCACATCCTCAAAAAATTCCAGAAGATTAGACCCTTTCATTAATCCATGTTGAATTGGAACAATCCTTTTACTGCTATCAAAATGCCCCATTATTACCTCTTTAATAATTGACCAGCATCTTTCCCATGACCGAAGTCAGGCTAACTGGCAATTCCCCGTTTTCTCTCTTGCTCCTTTCTTGAAAAGTGAGATAACATTAGCTATCCTCCAATCCACAGGAACTGATCCTGAATCTATTGAACTGATCCTGAATCTATTGAGTATGAATATGATCCTTATATGGTTATATATTTTATATATTGCTAGAGGCAGGAACATGTTCCTGATGTTGAGGGCCCAGAACCAGAGGCCACAGTTTAAGAATAAGGGGAAGGCCATTTAGAATGTAGACGAGGAAAAACGTTTTCACCCAGAGAGTTGTGAATCTGTGGAATTCTCTGCCTCAGAAGGCAGTGGAGGCCAATTGTCTGGATTATTTCAAGAGAGAGATAGAGAGCTCTTAAATAGTGGTGTCAAGGGATATGGGGAGAAGGCAGGAATGGGGTACTGATTGTGGATGATCAGCCATGATCACATTGAATGGCAGTGGTGCCTCGAAGGGCCGAATGGCCTACTCCTGCACCTATTGTGTATTATATATGATCATATGGACCAGCTTAGACAGAGCATCTTGGTGGGCGTGGATCCAGAACCCGGGGCCACAGTTTAAGAATAAGGGGCAAGCCTTTAAGCCGTTCAAGGCAGACACGAAGGATGACAGGTGTGGCCTGTTCATCATGAAATATGGCTGATTAACAACTGGATTCATAGGGTGTGCCCATTTACAGTGATCATTGGAGATATTTGGAGTAGGCATTGCTGTGATGAGGCAATATAATAGTATAATGACAACAAAGCATTCAAAGACTAGTCAGAGTTCCAAAACCTTTGTTATGTCTGGATGATAATTTTTAACGCTGTATTTTGATAAAAACCATGTTTGAGAAATTGGGCTCTCTATTCAATTAAAATTAAGTTGTTATCAATAGACTTGTTGGAGGTGTGGCAGAGCAGCATACCCCAACACATGAAACCCAACGGGTCAGTATTAGTCTGATGCCGGGTCCATGGCAGCGACGGCCAATTGGAGAGGCCACGCCAGCAGTGCCTTGTAGTAGGGCTGTTTAATGTGTTCCTCACGAAGGAGGAGAGCATACCGAGTCTGATGGTATTGCCGTGAACATACCCAAAGGGATGACGGTCACGTGTCAGAGATCATTACTGACAGCAAGATTTGCCATCACAACACATATGCAGTGAACACCGCTATCAGGGGGACATTAGATCCAGCCGCCGAATCTGTTCGTCAGGCAAGACCTATTCAACAGGCAAATCCTGCAGGATGAAGGCAAGCGGTTCACTGAAGCTGGTGGCAGCATGAAAGCTGGCCAGAGGTTCCACGCACGCTATTAGGTTATTGGGATTTACATTGAGCTATCAATTGGCTTATAACTCCACCCCAGGCAACAGATTGGAGTCAATAGAAGCCTTCTTCTTCTTCTTCTTCTTATAGGATTCCGGCAGTGTAGACGCTGCTAAGCGTATTACTGCCCTCCACAGGTCAAAGTTTGAACTAAATTCTTACATACAGTCCTGTAACATGCAGGAATTGAAGAACAGCCCTGGATATCAGCTGATGTTTCTCACTGTGTCCAAACAAAGATAAAACAGAAAAAGCTTCAACTCCAAGTCCTGTCAGTCCAGCAAACAATGCCTTTCTTTCTACCCTATACTTTTTACATTCTAGGAAAACATGCTTAACTGTCTCCTTACTCCCACATTCACACAAGCCAGAAACATGTTTCCCTACAATGCACAAACAGTAATTTAATCCACAATCAATAGAAGCCTGTAACAGCCTTGTTGTTATAAAGCAGCAGTCTATTCATGAAGTCTAATTGACAATATAATAGATGTGGTTCAGCTGTGCAAGTGGGAGAATTGAAATCATGCTAAATGGAGAACTCTAAAGTGCCATATAGATAATGGTCGATACACTTTGCTATTATCAGCTGAAACTGCCAAAGTCGCAATGATGGATAGACATTGTTCAGCATTTTTACAGTAGGTAAATCAGTAAATATCTCATTATATTGAAAAATAATGCTAATGGTTTAAGAATGGGAAATGGGAGGAGATTTGCATGAGTTGCCAATTCTTCATTTATTGGTATCAAATATCTATAGACCCTACGGGCATTTTGTGGGTTAAGAGGGTAATTGAGCGGATATGCATATTTGCATGCTCAACTTCATGTTGACACGTTATGATGGTGGCATATGTCAGTCACGTGGGTGCAATCAAGTAAAGAATCCTGTTATGGTTACATAATCTCGTTTGCCACTGGAGTAATATCAAGTATAGGTCAATGACAACACAGAATGGGTGTTGAATCACACCGTATTTATGAAATTCTGGTTCAATGGAACACCAAATATAGTTTGTTTTCATGCTTATTCACAGGTTATGTGGCATAACAGTGGCGAAAGATACATTCTTGCTACAAGGAGAAGGAAGGTCTTTTATGTCTTCCTCCATATCGCTGCATTAGTCAGGGCTTCAAATAAAGTAATTAAGAGCCCGTTTAGGTTTCCTATTGTGTGATTGCCCTATGCAACTTTGATTCCCGGTTGTTGGGAATAGTAATACAACCTTATATGGTTATTTTGAACGTAACTTTGCTGGTTCAGCCTGTGGCTTGAGAAATTAGCCGTTGCATGTTAAAATCAAAATATGTTCTGCAGATTCAATAGACTGCTCTACGGCTTGGGTTGTTACATCAGTTCTTGTATCAGTGTGCTGGGATAGCGACAAAAAGCAGGACTTTTCTTTTCCAGGAGATAGAAAGCGTTTGTTGAATGTTCATGTTACATGAAAACGGTACAGATTACTGATGTTTTGGAGTTCATTTTAAATGATCTTTGTCAATAATTGAGTTGTACGGCCATTAACTGTGCCAACGTGCCTTCTCATTGTATTGGCTGCAGCAAACAAGACCCGCTCTGTCGGGTTCATCCTGGATGTCAAGTTTGTAAGCATATCTTTAACACAATGTCTCCTAGGACAAGTACAAGGCAGTATGGAACGATATCATTATGTGAACAGTATTTTCGCCACGGGGTCCAGCTACATCCTTAGTTTCGCCGGATCTCATAAGGTGGTTATCCTCCTGGCGCTGGTTTAGCACAACAGGTTTAGTCGCTACATAGTGTAGTTGCGACGGAAGAGGATGGTTACATCTGTAAATAATAATATATAATATTTACGCTTATAATTCACTTATAAAGCAGAGCAGATGGGGTGTCAGATCTCAAAATAGTTCAAGGCATATCCAGGGACCTTTGGTAAAGTGAGGACACACATATATAACAATACGTTAAGGTCACTGAGAGCCTTCGAGGCTCTGAACTAGCTACGTTGTTGGTCACAAAAACATAAGAACATATCTGTTCAGGTCACTTCCAGAGGTTGAAATGGACTTTCATTTATGAAGGAGTAGATACTGATTCTGGATCTCACTCCATCAGGGCTGCTATAACATCAGCAGCAAGGGTCTTGCGTTCCGTTGGACCACGTCCTAACGCTTGCTGCATGGTCAAGCGAACAAATTTCAAACATTTATAATAACCCATTACTAGACCAGGGGTATTTGTCAACCCTATTTTCATTGATTATAGTTTCCATCCGAGTGATAAGTGGGACTATTATTATTACTTCATTAATAACATCAGCATGTTTAAATCTATGTCATGACTGTATGTATTATGAACATTTTTTTCCTCATTTGTCAATGAAGCAGTTGTGGCTGCGTAGACTCGTTTCTCACGGCATAAAATCACAGAGCTTTGAAATCTTTACGTAGTCACACGTGACTCCGATGTAAAATAGTAAGATTAAATGAGAACTTACCAGTTTGAAGTTTGATCTTTATTTTATGAGGAGTTGCGTTGAGGGACTACGTGCCCTCCACTCCCAGCCCTCATAAAGATCATCTGGTAGTTCTAGTCTTCTCTATTCTTACTATGTTACATCAATTATTGTTATCTGTGATTTCACACCGCTGCTTTGAAGATTGATGCGCACTGCGGGCGATCGGGGTTCTTCACGTAGTCCCTCAACGTAACGCCTCATAAAATAAAGATCAAACTTCAAACTGGTAAGTTCTCATTTAATCTTACTATTTGATCTCTGTTTGATTTGTTGTTGCCCTCTCCTGACTGACTATTATCTGTACTAGATGGTCCCGATCTCCATTCACTTTGTCCTGTTTTCAAACCTTACACTTCCATAAAAGATGGCGGACTGCAGGCGCCGTTGTGTATGGCTGCTCTGCCTGCAGTCCGTTCTTTCACTCTTTTTTATTTTTAGTCCTGTTAGATCAAAATGTTTGTTGTAGGTCTTCTTTTATGTGGGGGGAGGGGAAGGGGGAAACTTTATTTCTGCAGTGTTCTTCTGAATCGCATCTTCGTCCTCTCCGTGCGGCCTACCAACGACTGGAGTGACGTTTCCTGTTGGGATCAGCCGGGACTACAGCTTTGGCGGCGGCACAGCGCTGGGACACTGTCATGGAGCGGGCGATGCCTTACCGGGTCGCCGTGCGGTAAGCTCCGGAGTGCTGTGACCGCCGACTCCCAACATCGCGGAGCTGTGGCTGCGGGCGTCCAGCGTGGGTGGGCAGCGCTGGATTTAAAACACCGCGGAGCCGGAGTCGGAGCTCTACCGACTCCTGAGGACTTCAGGTGCCGCGGTCTCCAGGGAGGAGCGGCCGCTCCAGACATTTGCAAGCCGCTGAGAACTTTTCATCCAAAGCCGGTGTTCTATCTTCCCGGCAGGAGGGCGAGCCTACATCAGGCTGCCGTTGTGGCGACTGGCTACGGAGGCCTCAAATAGGCCCCAACCTCGGGAGGTCTAGGAGGAGGAGGAGGACTGGAGTTTTTGGTGCCTTCCCTCAGAGTGGAAAGTGTTGATTCTGCTGCGGGGAGACGTTCATGTTGAATCCTATGGTGTATTGAGTCTTTTTTCTTCTATTTTTTTAATTTTATATGGATGTATGGTAACCTCTGGTGCTGGTTTAGCGCAACAGGTTTAGTCGCTACATAGTTGTAAAACACTTTGGCTTCAACATGATTTGATTTAAAAGTGCGATATAAATAAAAATTACTTACTTACTTATCTATACACTTCCTTATCTATGTATCTAACACTCCCCTGACATCAGTCTGAAGAAGGGCCTCGACCCAGAATGACACCCATTCCTTCTCTCTAGAGATGCTGCCTGACCCGCTGAGTTACTCCAGCATTATGTGTCTATCTTCGATTTAAACCAGCCTCTGCAGTTCCTTCCTACACATAGAACTAGTGTGAATGGGTGACCGATGGTCGGTGTGGACTTGGTGGGCATGTTTTCAAGCTGTATCTCTAATAAGATCCTATCCGTATATCATTCCCATTCCCTTTTCCACAGCTATTCTTGGGTTCCAGACACTTTCTCCAACAGGAAGAGTTTTTGTTCACATTATGTTGAGCACTCCTCTCGTCATCCCACACTGGGATTTTGTGCAGCGTTGTGTGGAGATGAATCCCAAGCTGTCCAGCTATCCCTGGAGCATTCTTGTAAAGTACAGAACATAGAATAGCACAGCACAAAAACAGGCCCTTCGGCCCACAATGTCTGTGCTGCACATAATATCAAGACAACCACATTGACCTGCAAATAATCCATTTCACTCCATTCCTTGCTTATCCATATGCCTAACCAAGAGGTGTTTAGTTGCCACTGACCACTATCATCCCCCACGGCACATTTCAGTGTCGCCACCCTCCTTGTAAAAAACCTGTCCCACACACCTCCTTTAAACTTTGCCCCTCTCACCTTAAAATTATGCCCTCTTGTCTATGACATTTCCACCCTGAGGACAAGGTCAACTCTAGCTATTCCATTGATCATTGTATATAGTTCGATCAGGTCTCCCCGCAACTTCAGGCATTCCAGAGAAAACAATCCAGAGAACATAGAACAACAATGTTTGTGCTGAACATGATGCCAAGTTAAACTGATCTGATCTGCCTGGGCAGGATCCATATCCCTCTATTCCCTGGTTTCCCATGTACCACTATGGTATCTGCCTCCATCACCACCCCTGGCAGCGTGTTCCAGGCCCCCACCACCCTCTGCCCCACACAGCTCTAAACTATTCCCCTCTCACCTTATAGCCCTGCCCTCTAGTGTTGGGCATTTCAACCGAGGGAGGAAGGTCCTGACTGTCTACCCTGTCTATGCCTCTTATAATTTTACACACTTTTATCAAGTCTCCCCTCAACCACCGATGTTCCACAGAGTAAATCTGTCCAAACCTCTCCTTATGGTTAATAGTGTAGCGGTCCAGCAAACAATGAGGTGGGACGCAGAGTTTGTCCAAACCAATGATCCTTTAATACTATTCTAACGCTTCCCGACTAACCACCCCAGTGCACACGCGATCCCCAGGGGAGCCCGTGACCTCCGCCTCCCGTCACCGGGACACGTGACCCCCTCAGAGCCGAAGGTTTGCACTATGTGTGGCTCACCACCAGGAGCTGCCGCAATAGCCTCTTATCGACTCAGACTTCTACATCCACTCTCCTCTCCTCATCCTTCCTGTAATGGGATGACCAGAATTGCAACAATCCTGCAAGATTAGCCTAATGCAAGTCCTCTGCAGCTGCATCGTGATGTGCAGATGTGTTTTATTCACTGCCCTGATTGATGAAGGTAAGTGTACTGAATGCCTTCTTTGGCTCTCCGTCTGCTTGTGTTGCTGTCAGCAGGGTTTAGCCAGCCCGCCCCATTGTGATAGATGGTGAAGCTGGCTCACGGCCCGCCCGGGCACTCCCCTGGACTGGGTGCTGGGGGAGAGACACACCTCTCCGTCTAGTCAAGGGGTGAGCACCAGGACCAGTGTACACCCAGCTCTCGCACCAGACTCCAGACAGAATCCCGGAGCAGACTGAACCTGGTGTTGGATGGGCACGGCACAGTGGCAGAGGGGCTGCCGTCTGTTGCTCCACTGTGGCCGGTACACATGAGCTACCCAGACGCTGGCCGCTGACCAGCGGAACGTGTCGTTTTGTTGAGTTCAGTTTATTGTCACGTGTACCGAGGTACAGTGAAAAGCTTTTGTTGCGTGCTAAGCAGTCATTGGAACGATCATACATGATTACAATCGAGCCATCTGCAGTGTACAGATACATGATAAGGGAATAATGTTTAGTGCAAGCTAAAGCAAGTAAAGTCTGATCAAGGATAGTCCGAGGGTCACCAATGAGGTGGATAGTAGTTCATGACTGCTCTCTAGTTGTGGTAGGATGGTTCAGTTGCCTGATAACAGCTGGGAAGAAACTGTCCCTGAATCTGGAGTGCCACATGTGTGGGTGGCACCCCTTCTCCTGGCAGCGGGGTGACGAGTGGGTGTAAATGTGACCCCACGCTGGTGAGGGAAGGCAGTGAACACAGATATGGACTGACAGCTGCAATATTAGGCCATTCGGGCCATTATCTACTCCGCCATTCAATCACAGAGTCATAGCGTGATACAGTGTGGAACTAGGCCCTAAGGCCCAACCTGCCCACACCGGCCAACAGTGATGGTACTGGGATTGTACTTTCCCTCTCAACCCCATTCTCCTGCCTTCGCCTCATAACCCCTGACACTCTTCCTAATCAAGAATCTGGCAATCTCCACCTTAAAAATACCCATGACTTGGCCTTCACAGCCGTCAGCTGATCCCACAGATTCACCAGCATGTGACCAAATAAATTCCTACTTAAGTACTGAGGGAGACAGGAGAGAAGTTTGCGGGAGATGAAGATTGATGAAGATCATCGCAAGGTCCCAGAGGGCTGGACGGTGGCCAATGTTGCTCCTTCATTTCAGATGGGGAAATAGGGAGAATCTTGGGAATTATCCACAGGTGAACCTCATGTCAGTGGACGGGAAGCTATTGGAGAGGATTCTTTGGGATAGGATTTACTCCCGTTTGGACAGTCAGCATGGCTTTGTACATGGCAGGTCGTGTCTTACTAACTTGATTGACTTTTTTGAGGAGTTGATGAACATGATCGATGAGGGTACGGTGATGGATGTTGTCTACATGGATTTTAGTGAAGCATTTGATAAAGTCCACTATGGTAGGCTGGTCCAGAAGATTAAGATGCATGGGATTAACAGTGACTCGGATGTTTGGATTCATAACTGTCTTTCTGGTAGAAACATAGAAAATAGGTGCAGGAGTAGGCCATTCGGCCCTTCGAGCCTGCACCGCCATTCAATACGACCATGGCTGATAGAAACATAGAAACATAGAAATTAGGTGCAGGAGCAGGCCATTCAGCCCTTCGAGCCTGCACCGCCATTCAATATGATCATGGCTGATCATCCAACTCAGTATCCTGTACCTGCCTTCTCTCCATCCCCCTGATCCCTTCAGCCACAAGGGCCACATCCAACTCCCTCTTAAATATGGCCAACGAACTGGCCTCAACTACCTTCTGTGGCAGAAAATTCCACAGATTCAACTGTGTGAAAAATGATTTTCTCATCTCGGTCCTAAAAGACTTCCCCCTTATGCTTAAACTGTGACCCCTTGTTCTGGAGTTCCCCAACATCGAGAACAATCTTCCTGCATCTAGCCTGTCCAGCCCCTTAAGAATTTTGTAAGTCTCTAGAAGATCCCCCCTCAATCTTCTAAATTCCAGCGAGTACAAGCCGAGCTTATCCAGTCTTTCTTCATATGGAAATTCTACCATCCCAGGAATCAGTCTGGTGAACCTTCACTGTACTCCCTCTATGGCAAGAATGTCTTTCCTCAGATTAGGAGACCAAAACGGTATGCAATACTCCAGGTGTGGCCTCACCAAGACCTGTACAACTGCAGTAGAACCTCCCTGCTCTTGTTATCAAATCCATTTGCTATGAATGCCAACATACCATTCGCTTTCTTCACTGCCGGCTGCACCTGCATGCCTACTTTCAATGACTGGTGTACCATGACACACAGGTCTCGTTGCATCTCCCCTTTTCCTAATCGGCCACCATTCAGATAATATTCTACTTTCCTGTTTTTGCCACCAAAGTTGATAACCGCACATTTACCAACATTATACTGTATCTGCCATGCATTTGCCCACTCACCCAACCTATCCAAGTCACCTTGCAGCCTCCTAGCATCCTCCTCACAGCTAACACTGCCCCACAGCTTTGTGTCATCCGCAAACTTGGAGATGTTGCATTCAATTCCCTCATCCAGATCATTAATATATATTGTAAATAGCTGGGGTCCCAGCACTGAGCCTTGTGGTACCCCACTAGTCACTGCCTGCCATTCTGAAAAGGACATGTTTACTCCTACCCTTTGCTTCCTGTCTGCCAGCCAGTTCTCTATCCACATCAATACTGAACCCCCAATACCGTGTGCTTTAAGTTTGTATACTAATCTCTTATGTGGGACTTTGTTGAAAGCCTTCTGAAAGTCCAGATATAACACATCCACTGGTTCTCTCTTATCCACTCTACTAGTTACATCCTCGAAAAATACTATAAGATTCGTCAGACATGATTTACCTTTCATAAATCCATGCTGACCGTGTCCATTGATTTCACCACTTTCCAAATGTGCTGCTATCCCATCTTTAATAACTGACTAGCAATTTCCCCACTACCGATGTTAGACTAACTGGTCTGTAATTCCCCGTTTTCTCTCTCCCTCCCTTTTAAAAAAAGTGGGGTTACATTAGCTACCCTTTAAAAAGTGGGGTCACATTAGGTACCCTAGGAGGTTGTAGAGGAAGGACTCCAGGCTCTAGGTCAGTGAGCAGTGGAGTTCCGCAGGGATCCGTTCTGGGATCACTGTTGTTTGTAATAAATATATATTTAAATGACGAGCATAAGCATAGACAGGTCAGTTCGTAAGTTTGCAAATTGACTGACAGATACAGCATGGGAACAAGCCCTTTGGCCCACCCAGTGCATAGATTTGTTTGTAGATTACATTATTTGACATAGTTTGCTGTGTGACTCGATGACTTGAATGATTCCGTCAGAGGTATTTCCCCCCCGAGCTACGTCACAACACAGTAGTCATAGAGTCATGGAGTCACACAGCACAGAAACAGGCCCTTTGCTCCTGCTTGCCCAAACTGACCAAGACCATCCACGCTAGTCACACTTGCTCACATTTGGTCGACATCTCTCTGAACCTTTCTTAGCCATGTACCTGTCGCAACTTATTCCATATATCACCACCCTCTGAGTGAAGAGGTTGCCCCTCATGTTCCTTTTCAATCTTTCCTCTCTTACCTTAAAGCTATGTCTTTCAATTCTTCATTCTCCTACCCTGGGTAAAAGACTCCATGCCTTTACTCTGTCTATTCCTCTCATGATCTCGGACACCTCTATAAGATCACCTCTCATCTCCGACGCTCCAAGGAATAAAGTCCTTGCCTGTCCAACCTCTCCCTATAGCCCAGGCCCTCAAACCTTGGCAACATACTCGTAAATCTTCTTTGCACCCTTCCCAGCTTGACGACATGTTTCCTCTAACAGGGTGAACAAAACTGAACACAGTACTCTAAGGTCACCCCTCAGCCTCGTGTGCTCTAAGGAAAGAAGTCCTTGCCTGTCCAACCCCCACCTCCACAAAAGCTGAGCAAGGTTGAATGGTATTTAAAGTAATACGTCAAGAAGTGGAGTTTGGGAAGGGATGTGTGTGATGGAGTTTGGCTTGTGGAGGTTGTATGACCCAAAGATCCTATAGCGGAGCAAGATAGACCACTCCTTTTAAATGCAATGGGCTGACGTGTAGTACGCAACGGAGCGGAACGTGGGCCTATTTTTCATCCATTTCAGTAACCCGACCCGACTCAGTGTAATCAACGTTGCGGGGGAACAGTTTGTGATAATAAATTAAAATTCTGATTTTTACCAAAGAACTTTTACTTTTACGAGGATGTTTCCGTAACCAGCTTCCGTCTCCACCCAAGTATCCTATGGGATCTTTGGTGCGGAGATGGAAGCCGTTTACGGAAAAGGGGCCGGAAATAACCCATGAGTCTGCCATGACCGTACTACGTCTTTTTCGTCGAGTGATCTATGTTGCTCGCTATAGGATCTTTGGTATGACCTGGGGCAATGCCCCCGACCCCTGACCCAGCACTGACCTTTCATGGCTTCTGCGGACTGAATCAGCTCGGTGACGGCCGCAGCCACACGCTTGGAGTAGGCAGACAACTGCAGCTTGTCCTCGGCTGTGGGTTTCTGTACAACCTGCGGCAAAGCACAACCACGCCTTCAACACCCTCCAATGGTTAAAACAATTCTGAGACGAACCAGAACCAACAGTTACAGGAGGCGGCGAAAGGTTCACCAGACCGGGGACAAATAGGGAGGGTGACTCACCCACTAACCCACCCACTCACTCACCCCCTCATTCACCCCCCCACTCACCCCCCCACTCACCCCCCCACCCACCCACTCACTCACCCTCACCCACCCACAATCAGGCTCTTTGCCCAACTCATCCATACCAACTAACATGCCCCACCTAAGCTGATCCCTTTTGCCCGTGTTTGGCAACTCATTCCATATACCTTCTGAGTGAAAAAGGTTGTCTCTCAAGTTCCATTTAAATATTTCCCCCCTCATCTTAATTCTATGTCCTCTGGTTCTTGATTCCCCTACTGTGGGTAAAAGACTGCGCATTCATCCTATCTATTCCCCTCCTGATCTTATGCACCTCTTTAGACTTTTAGAGATACAGTGTGAAAACAGGCCCTTGGCCCACCGAGTCCACACCGACCAGTGATCGATCCGTACAACAGCACTGCCCTACACACTAGGGACATTTTACAATTTATAGAATCCAATTAACCTACAAACCTGTGCACCTTTAGAGTGTGGGAGGAAACCGGAGAAAACCCACGGGGGGAACATCCAAACTCCGTACAGACAGCACCCGTAGTTGGGATCGAACCCGGTTCTCTGGTACGGTAAAGGGCCTGTCCCACTTAAGCAATTTTTTTGGGCAACTACAGGCGACTGCCACAAAACTTTCAACATGTTGACAATGTTTTGGCGACAGTGGCGACAATTTGTGCTGTCATAGGATGTTGTAGGTTGACGTAGGTTGCTGTCGTAGGTTGTTGCCAGGTGCCGTAGGTGAATTCCATTAAAAATAGTCCCTGGCAGCTGCCTAAACAGTCGCCTAAGTGGGACAGGCCCTTTAGGCATCAACTCTACTGCTGTGGTATCGTGCTGCCCTACACCTCTATAAGATCGCGCCTCATTCTGCAGCGCTCCAAAGAATAAAGTCCTAGCTTGCGTAACCTTCCGACAGCTCAGGCCCTCAAGTCCTGGCAACATCCTTGTTGCCCTTCTCTGCCTTCTTTCCAAACTTGATGATATCTTTCCTTTAGTAGGGTGACTAAAATTAAACACAATACTACAAATGTGGCCTCGCCAATATCTTGTACAACTGTAACAGAATGTCCCAACTTCTATACTCAATGCTGATGAAGGTCAATGTCCCCAAAGCCTTCTTGATGACCCTATCCATCTGTAATCAGGGCAGTGTTAACCTTCACTCCTAGATCCCTGTGCAGCAGCACACTCCAGGGCCCTGCCACGCTGGAGATCTGAAGTCCTCACACATTGCCCAGAGGGTTCCATCTTCCTTGCTTTCCTGCTTTACTTATATCTACATAGTTATGCCTCTATATAGCCAATCTACATACGTGGTATGGTGGCACACCTTCCTTGCTGCCTCACAGCACCGAGACCCGGGTTCGATCTTGACTATGGGTGCTGTCTGTACAGAGTTTATACGTTCTCCCCGTGACTTGCGTGGGTTTTCACCTGGTGCTCTTGTTTCCTCCCACACTCCAAAGACATACAGGTTTATTGGCTGAAGACAGACACAAAAAGCTGGAGTAACTCAGCGGGACAGGCAGCATCTCTGGAGAGAAGGAATGGGTGACGTTTTGGGTCGTGACCATTCTTCCCGAAACGTTACCCATTCCTTCTATCCAGAGATGTTGCCTGTTCCTCTGAGTTACTCCAGCATTTTGTGCCTATCTTTTGTTTAAACCAGCATCTGCAGTTCCTTCCTACAGGTTTCCAGGCTAATTGGCTTTGGTAAAATTGTAAATTGTCCCTCATGTGTGTAGGGTAATGTTAGTGTGCGGGGATCGCTGGTCGGTGCGGACTCAGTGGGCTGAAGGGCCTGTTTCCGTGCAGTATCTCTAAAGTGGGCGGCAGACGGCCGGCCGAGTGTGGTGCAGTGCCTGGGATCCACTCACCGCCAGCACGTGCTCCAGCAGCTCCATATAACCCACCGTGCACTCAGTGGCAGAGTGCAGCGCTCGCTCACGCACCTCCTCGCTCACCGCCGAGTGGAAAGCCGCTTGCTACCCGGGGAGAGAGAGAGAAAGACGCAGATGTTAGCGGTGGGTGGCCAGAGCAAGGCCTTGCTCACAGCTAGCGGAGGCTGGTACCCACCTTGCAGGCGGTCAGCATGTCCACCATGGCCTTGCGGCTGAGATTGGCCGTGGCTATCACCTCATCCTGGCGGCAGGAGTTACCTGCAGCCACTGCCTTGGCCGTGGCTGTGGTGATGCCCTTGGTCATCCGAATGAATTCTTCCGGTGTGTAGGTCTTGGCCGGCACCTCCTGCGATTGGAAAACCTGGAAATTGAAGTCAAGAATCAGTATGAAGGATACATGCAGGAAGTATCTCATTGGACCACTGACAGGGGCGCTGTTACCTCATTGGACCTACTGGCAGGGGCAGTAGTGTCAATGATCCAATGGCAGTCGGGCTGTGGTATTCTCATACTGTCATGGATAAAGGCCATTTGGCCTGAACAGTCTATCCTGACCAGCAAGACTCCATTTAAACTCATTTGTGGAGGAAGGAACTGCAGACACTGGTTTAAACCAAAGACAGACACAAAAAACTGGAGTAACTCAGTGGCACACACAGCATCTCTGGAGAGAAGGAATAGGTGATGTTTCGGGTCGAGACCCTTCTTCATACTGAGTTAGGGGATAGGGAGACAGATATAAACGGCAATAGAGAGAGATATAGAACAAAGTAATGAAAGATATGCAAAAAAAGTAACAATAATCAAGGAAGCAATCCATTGCCAGCTGTGGGCTCAGTGAAAACGAGTTATACAGATAATGAAATTCATCAGAACACCAGTGAAACTGATACGATGACTAGGGTGGGGGAGGGAAGGAGAGCGACCGGATGCAAGAGTAAAGCCCCTGTCCCACTTAGGAGATTTAAACAGCAACCTCTGGTGACCTTGCCCCCCACCCAAAAAGGAAATCAAGGTCGAGGTGACCTGCAACCTCCTCCCACCTCCCACGCGTATGTTTGAAAACCTTCCTCGACTATGAAGAAAACCGGCTACGAGTAGACCTGCGACTAAAAAATGATCGATTTTTAAAACGGCAACCTATTTTTAGTCGAGGCCGGTTTGAAACATGATGAGAAAATAGCAGCAACCTAGATGAAGCCTCGACCACTTTTGACCATTAGGGAGAATGACCAAAACCTCCGGTGACCTCATGGTTGGGTGGCGGGCAAGGTCACCAGAGGTTGCTGTTTAGGTCTCCTAAGTGGGACAGGGGCTTTAACTTGAAGTTAGAGAAGACAATATGTGGTGTAATAATTTGTACTCATTTTCTTTTCTTCTCACATCTTCATCACCCCCTTTTATTCTGTACTTGTCAACAACACACCAGAGGCAATGCACAATGCCCATTGTGTGGGGGAAATTGGAGCACTCGGAGGAAACCCACAAGGAGAACGTGTAAAATCCACACAGACAGCACCCGAAGTGTGGATCGAAACCTGGGTCTCTGGCGCTGAGAGGCAGTGGCTCCACCAGCTGCTCCACTCTGCTGCCTTCTTAAGGTTCATGGTGACTGTTTTCACAAAGATGGCTTCATGTTGATGTTGGACTGAAATGAATGTGTGAAATATGAGACAGGATGAACACAGCAAAAGAGGACACAATAAGAGGTTTACTGCCATTCAATCCTACTCTTTACTATTGCACCGCTGTTTACAAAATGGGAAAGGGATAAACTGAGTAGTTACACCAGTTGGCTGAACTAGTGGCTGGAAACTTATTGGAATCGGTTCTAAGAGATGGTATAAACTCCCATTCAGCAAAGCATAGATTATTCAGAGGTAGATTGTCAGACATCTCTCATGTGAGATGAACTTCTTGAATCCTGCTGGGAGGTAAAAAATAAGTGTTGATTTGGAGAAGTAATTTGCTATGGTCGATGTAGATTGCAGCAACGCTTTGACAAGGTTCTGTAAAGTTACCTTGCATGGATCCTGGAGAAGCCAGCTAACGGGATTGGGATTTGGCATTATGGAAGGAAGCAGAGGGTAATGGTGGAAGGTTGTTTTTCAGACTGGAGGCCTGTGATTAGTGGTGTGCCTCAGGGATCACTGCTGGGCCCATTGCTGTTTACATCAACGATTTGGATGAGAATGTACTAGGCATGATTGGTAACTTTTCAGATGAGACTAAAGTGAGTGGTGTCATTGATCAAAAAGATGGTGATCAAAAACAACAGCAAGATCTTGATCACTTGGGCAAGTGGGCCAAGGAATGGTTCATGGACTTTAATGCAGATAAGTGCAGATTGTTGCATTTTTGGGAAGTCAAACCAGGGCAGGACCTACACGGTGAATGGTAGGACTCTAGGGAGTGTTGTAGAGCATAGGGCTCTAGGGGTGCAGCTACAGAGTTCCTTGAAAGTGGCTTCACAGGTAGATAAGGTGGCCAAGAATGTGTTTGGAACATTTGTCCTGTAGTCAATAGTACAATAGTTGGGATGTTATGTTACCGTTATATAAGACACTGGTGAGGCCACATTTGGAGTAGCGCAGAGAAGATTTACGAGGATGTTGCCAGAACATGAGGGCCTGGGCAATAGGGAGAGGTTGAGCAGGCTAGGATTTTATTCCTTGGAGCACAGGAGGATGAAGGATGATCTGAAAGAGGTCCATAAGATGATTTGTGGAATAGATAAGGTAGATACACAGAGTCTTTTAGCAAGAGCGAGGAGATCAAGAACCAGACAACATAGGTTTAGGTGAGAGGAGAAATATGTAATAGGAACCTGAGGTGCAGCATTGCTATACAGTGGGTGGTGGGTGTATGGAATGAGTTGCTAGAGGAGGTAGATGAAACAGGTACGATAACAGCATTTAAAATACATTGCGACAGATATACGTCTTGAAATGGTTTAGACGGAAGTTGAGATGAAATATTAATGTAATAGGAAACTTAGAAACATAGATATTAGGTGCAGGAGCAGGCCATTCGGCCTTTCGAGCCTGCACCGCCATTCAATATGATCATGGCTGATCATCCAACTCAATATCCTGTACCTGCCTTCTCTCCATACCCCCCGATCCCTTCAGCCACAAGGGCCACATCCAACTCCCGCTTAAATATGGCCAACGAACTGGCTTCAACTACCTTCTGTGGCAGAGAATTCCACAGATTCACCACTCTCTGTGTGAAAAACGATTTTCTCATCTCGGTCCTAAAAGACTTCCCCCTTATCCTTAAACTATGACCCCTTGTCCTGGACTTCCCCAACATCGGGAACAATCTTCCTGCATCTAGCCTGTCCAACCCCTTAAGAATTTTGTAAGTCTCTATGAGATCACCCCTCAATCTTCTAAATTCCAGCGAATACAAGCCAAGTCTATCCAGTCTTTCTTCATATGGAAGTCGTGCCATCCCAGGAATCAGTCTGGTGAACCTTCTCTGTACTCCCTCTACGGCAAGAATGTCTTTCCTCAGATTAGGATACCAAAACTGTACGCAATACTCCAGGTGTGGCCTCACCAAGACCCTGTACAACTGCAGTAGAACCTCCCTGCTCTTGTACTCAAATCCTTTTGCTATGAATGCCAACATACCATTCACTTTCTTCACAGCCTGCTGCACCTGCATGCCTACTTTCAATGACTGGTGTACCATGCCACCCAGGTCTCGCTGCATCTCCCCTTTTCCTAATCGGTCACCATTCAAATAATAGTCTACCTTCCTGTTTTTGCCACCAAAGTGGATGACCTCACATTTATCCACATTATACTGCATCTGCCATGCATTTGCCCACTCACCCAGTCTATCCCAGTCATCCTGCAGCCTCCTAGCATCCTCCTCACAGCTAACACTGCCCCACAGCTTTGTGTCATCCGCAAACTTGGAGATGTTGCATTCAATTCCCTCATCCAGATCATTAATATATATTGTAAATAGCTGGGGTCCCAGCACTGAGCCTTGTGGTACCCCACTAGTCACTGCCTGCCATTCTGAAAAGGACATGTTTACTCCTACTCTTTGCTTCCTGTCTGCCAGCCAGTTCTCTATCCACATCAATACTGAACCCCCAATACCGTGTGCTTTAAGTTTGTATACCAATCTCTTGTGTGGGACCTTGTCGAAAGCCTTCTGAAAGTCCAGATACAACACATCCACTGCTTCTCCCTTATCCACTCTACTAGTTACATCCTCAAAAAATTCAATAAGATTCGTCAGACATGATTTACCCTTCGTAAATCCATGCTGACTTTGTCCAATGCTTTCACCACTTTCCAAATGCTCTGATATCCCATCTTTAATAATTGACTCTAGCAGTTTCCCCACTACCGATGTTAGACTAACTGGTCTGTAATTCCCCGTTTTCTCTCTCCCTCCCTTTTTAAAAAGTGGGGTTACATTAGCTACCCTCCAATCCTCAGGAACTACTCCAGAATCTAAAGAGTTTTGAAAAATTATCACTAAGGCATCTGCTATTTCCGGGGCTACTTCCTCAAGTACCCTGGGATGCAGCCTATCTGGCCCTGGGGATTTATCGGCCTTTAATCCATTCAATTTACCCAACACCACTTTCCGGCTAACCTGGATTTCATCCATTTCCTCCATCTCATTTGACCCGCGATCCCCTGCTATTTCCGGCAAATTATTTATGTCTTCCTTAGTGAAGACAGAACTCAAGTAGTTATTCAATTGGTCTGCCATGTCCTTGTTCCCCATGATCAATTCACCCGTTTCTGACTGCAAGGGAAACTAATCTTTTGCGCTTCACATATCGATAAAAACTTTTGCAGTCAGTTTTTATGTTTCCTGCCAGTTTTCTTTCATACTCCATTTTCCCATTCCTAATTAAGCCCTTTGTCCTCCTCTGTTGGTCTCTGAATTTCTCCCAGTCCCCTGGTAGGCTGCTTTTTCTGACTAATTTGTACGCTTCATCTTTTTCTTTGATACTATCCCTGATTTCCCTCGTTATCCACGGATGCGCCACCTTCCCTGATTTATTCTTTTTCCATACTGGGATGAACAATTGTTGTAGTTCATCCATGCAGTCTTTAAATGCCTTCCATTGCGTATCCACCGTCAACCCTTCAAGAATCAATTGCCAGTCCATCTTGGCCAATTCACGTCTCATACCCTCAAAGTTACCTTTCAGGACCCGTGTTTCTGAATTAACAATGTCACTCTCCATCCTAATGAAGAACTCAACCATATTATGGTCACTCTTGCCCAAGGGGCCACGTACAACAAGGCTGCTAACTAACCATTCCTCATTACTCAATATCCAGTCTAGAATAGCATGCTCTCTCGTTGGTTCCTCCACATGTTGGTTTAGAAAACCATCCCGCATACATTCCAAGAAATCCTCTTCCTCAGCACCCCTGCCAATTTGATTAACCCAATCTATATGTAGATTGAAGTCACCCATTATAACGGTTTTATCTTCGTTGCACGCATTTCTAATTTCCTGTTTGAAGAAACTGCAAATGTTGGTTTATTCCAAAGATAGACACAAAGTGCTAAAGAGTTATTCCACGGGTCAGGCAGCATCTCTGGAGCAAGGATGGGTGATGTTTTGGGAGCCTTCTAGAGATGTGCTGTAGGGATTAGTGCGAGGCCTTCCATCTTCATGATAAATCCAAATCTTTATAATTGTTTAAATGCTGCAAATCTGCGAGTGCAACAAACCCAAATAAAAAAACTGAACGAATTAAAGGAAATCTGGCCATAAATCAGGAAAATAAATAAACAGGAGGTGCGGGAAGAGTGGGATGTGGAAGGGGGGGGGAAGATTAGCGGCCACATGCCATGGTCATCCCCCTCGCCCAGCCCTGACCCCGACCTACCGCCAGCTCCTGCCTGATGCTCTCGATGGTGCCCTCTAGTGCGCGGGTGCCTCGTGTGGCTTCGTCCTCCACCGCTTTCACTGTCTTCAGAAGGGAGGTCACGTTTGTCACCATCACCTAGGAGAGGTCATGGTTGTAGAAGGTTTGTTCATGGGCCTTGCCCCACCAACACTAGACCCACTCCATTCGCTCAACTTTGTTTGTTACTAATTTAGTTTAGAGGTTCTAGGAGCAGAATTAGGCCATTTGGCCCATCAAGTCTACTCCACAATTCAATCATGGCCGATCTATCTTTCCCTCTCAAACTCATTCTCCTGCCTTCTCCCCGTAACCCCCGACACCTTGGCACTTTAGTTGAGGGATACAGCGTGGGAACAGGCCCTTCGGCCCACCGAGTCCACACTGACACCACAACATCCATCAACTGTACACTTGTTCTATGTTATCGCACGTTCACTTCCTACACACTATGCAGAAGCCAATTAACCTACAAACCTACACGTCTTTGGAATGTGGGGGAAACCAGAGCCCCAGGAGAAAACCCAGGTGGTTATAGGGAGAACGTACAAACTCCACATATTCAGCACAAACTCCACATTGTCAGGATTGAACCCAGGTATCTGGCGCTGTAAGGCAGCAACTGCACCACAGCGCTTCAGTCGCATCTTTTAACACCATCCTTGTTCCGTAACTTTTGATATCCTCGACAAAATAAATTCACTTCCAATATTCAGGATTTTCCCACCAGGAAGAATGGTTATCCTGCCTCAACTTCTTCACATCAGTGAACACTTCAAACTTTGTCACTCATGAGATAGATCAGCCATGATTGAATGGCATAGTAGACCTGATGGGCCGAATGGCCTCATTGTTCTCCTGGAACTTATGAACACTCAATCTTCTGCGCTCCGTTAAACCTCCCTGTAACCTGGTCTTACCATTTACTCTCAATTATTAAAAAATATTTATTTAATTATAATATCACCTCAGGAAGAGTCAACTTGGGAACAAGCCTAGTGTGAGTGTAGCGCATGCAGTGCAGGGTGGGAAAATACGTCCACCCTTGCCCTGCTGTATCTTGGCCGCCCCTTCAGCCCACACCACCACTGCCCTGTGCCATACTTTGACTGTGCCTTTCAGCCCACATCTGTGCTGTGCTGTACCATGGCCGTGCCCTTCAGCCCACATCGGCCCTGTGCCGTGCCGTACATGGCTAACCCTTCAGCCCACACCTGCCCTACTCTGCTCTGTGCCGTACTTGGCCAACCCTTTAGCCCACATCTGCCCCGTGCTGCGCTGTACATGGCCGTGCCCTTCAGCCCACCTGCCCTGTGCTGTGCCGTACTTGGCCAACCCTTCAGCCCACATCTTCCCCGTGCCGCGCTGTACATGGCCGTGCCCTTCAGCCCACACCTGCCCTACTCTGCTCTGTGCCGTACCTTGGCCGCGCCCTTCAGCTGATACATGGACGAATCATCGGCAGGTTTCCCAGCCGCGCACTTTGTCGCGCTGATGAGGTCCGTCAGTGCTTTGGCCACGTCCTTCACCGCGTTAATCAGGACCACCTGCAAAATACAACACATGCTCACACGTTAATCCCAGTCTGCCCGCAGAGCAACAAACAACATGCTCTACTTATTACTAGCAACCTTTGTCCCGACCCCACCTCTTTTCCAATTTTCACTCCACTTCTATAATCAGTCTGACAAAACAACTTGAAACATCACCTATTCATGTCCTCAAGAGATGCTGTTTGACCTGCTAAGTTGCTGTAGCATTTTGTAACTACATGGAACCTAATCATTAAGTTGAAAGCTGAACAGCCTCTATTCCTTGAAGCACAGGAGGATGAGGGGTGAACTTATAGAGGTGTATAAAATCATGAGAGGAATAGATTGGGTAGATGCACAGAGTCTCTTGCCCAGAGTAAATGAATCGAGGACCAGAGGACATAGGTTCAAGGTGAAGGGGGAAAGATTTAATAGGAATCGGAGGAGTAACATTTTCACACAAGGAGACCTCAGCCCCTTTTCAGCTTGCTGGCATGGACCCCCCTCCCTTTGTTCCTGCATCCCCTTCTCTGTTTGCACCGTAAAACCTGCTCTGCCCCCAAACTCAGGGAACTGCATCTCTGCTCCTCCCTACATTGGATCCTCGACTTCCTCAATGCCAACCTGGTCAGCCAACAATTCAATAACCATCACCACGTGAGGTGCTGTCTGTATGGAGTTTTACAGTCTCCCATGAGCTACGTGGATTTTCTCCAAGATTTTTGGTTTCCTCCCACACTCCAAACACATACAGGTATGTAGGTTAATTGGCTTGGTAAATGTAACAATAGTCCCTAGTGTGTGTAGGATAGTGTTAATGTGCGAGAATCGGTGGGCCAAAGTGTCTGTTTCCACGCTGTATCTCTAAACGGAACTACTCTAAATGTTTAGTGCAGGACAAAGCCAGTAAAGTCCGAATAAAGATAGTCCGATGTGGTAGATAGTAGCTCAGGACTGCTCTCTAGTTGTTGATCGGTTGATTCAGTTGCCTGATAACAGCTGGGAAACAACTGTCCCTGAATCTGGAGAAGGAGATCACATAGACCAGTGGTCTGTGCCCCGTCCAACACAGGTACTCACCTTCCTACCATCAAATGGATCTACTGGTCAGGAGATGCTGTCTCAAAAAGGCAGTTAATATCATCAAAGACCCACACCACCTTTGCCATGCACTCATCCTGCCATCACCATCGGGATGAAGGTACAGGAGCCCGAAAACCATGACCTCCATGTTCAAGAACTATTTCTGCCCAGCAGCCATCAGGTTCTTCAACACTGCACGACACTAACCTCAGCAAGTGTGACCTACTATGGACTTTGTATAAGTTGCATAACGGACATTGATTTATGCACTATTACGGTCTGATGATGTAGTATTACTGAAGATTAAATTGTTGTATTATTGATCATTGTATATTTTTGTGTGTTAGTGGGCCAGTTAAACTGCAGCTGGTAAGAATTTCATTGTTCCATTGCCGGTACATATAACAATAAAAAATTGAAAACATTAATAGCCCAGTCCCACGGTGCGAGTTCATTCCAAGAGCTCTCCCGAGTTTAAAAAAAATCAAACTCGTGGTAAGCACGGAGAATGAACGTAGCGGGTACGTCGGAGCTCGGGGATGTCTCTTAGCGCTGACGGCAGGTACTCGGGAAGACTCGTTAACGGCAGGTACTCGGGAAGACTCGTGAAGATTTTTCAACATGATGAAAAATGTCCACGAGAGCCCCGAGTATTGGCGAGTGGCCATTGCCGTAAATCTCCAAGTTCGAATCAGGGCAAACTCTGGAGGGCTCTTGGAGTGATCTGGTACCGTGGGACAGGGGTTTAACTGTGTTTTTCTCTGCAACTGCTGCTTGACCTTTTAAATATTTACAGCATTGTCTGTACTGTTGGCAAAGGGTTTATGTTGTACAAGGCAGTTTGCCTTTCTATGTTTAATCACACAAGTGGGGTGTACATTGGATATTGCACTGAAGCTTCTGACTTCACTACAAACAGTACGACACTGTCTGCGTAACCGAGTCCCTGCTGATACCGGCCCGTTCTTTTTCAGGGCAGTGGCGCAGCGGTAGAGCTGCTGCCTTACAGCGCCAGAGACCCGGGTTCGATCCTGACTACGGGTGCTGCTGCACATATAAAATTCTTAAAGGATTTTACAGGCTAGATGCAGGAAAATATTTCCCGATGTTGGGGGTATTCAGAACCAGGGGTCACAGTTTAAGAATAAGGGGTAGGCCATTTAGGACTGAGATGATGGAAAACCTTTTCACCCAGAGAGTTGTGAATCTGTGGAATTCTCTGCCACAGAAGGCAGTGGAGGCCAATTCACTGGATGTTTTCAAGAGCGAGTTAGATTTAGCTCTCAGGGCTAAAGGAATCAAGGGATATGGAGAAAAAGCAGGAACGGGATACTGATTTTAGATGATCAGCCATGATCACATTGAATGGCGGTGCTGGCTCGAAGGGCCGAATGGCCTACTCCTGCACCAGTTTTCCTGTGTTTCTATGTATGGGGTTTGTACGCTCTCACTACGACCATGTGGGTTTTCTCTGGGTGCTACGGTTTCCTCCCACATACCAAAGACATACAGGTTTGTAGGTCAGGGTACACAAAAAGCTGGAGAAACTCAGCGGGTGCAGCAGCGTCTAAGGAGCGAAGGAGATTGGCAACGTTTCGGGTCGAGACCCTTCTTCAGACTGATCAGGGAAACGAGAGATATAGACGGTGATGTAGAGAGATAAAGAACAATTAATGAAAGATATGCAAAAAAGTATAGATGATAAAGGGAACAAGCCATTATAAGCTGTTTGTAGTGTGAAAATGTGAAGCTACACTACAAACTACACTACAAACAGCTTACAATGGCTTGTTCCCTTTATCATCGATATTTTTTTGCATATCTTTCATTCATTGTTCTTTATCTCTCCACATCACCGTCTATAGCTCTCGTTTCCCTGCTCCCTGACCAGTCTGAAGAAGGGTCTCGACCCGAAACGTCGCCTATCTCCTTCGCTCCTTAGATGCTGCTGCACCCGCTGAGTTTCTCCAGCTTTTTGTGTACCCTCGATTCTCCAGCATCTGCAGTTCCTTCTTTAACAGGTTTGTAGGTCAATTGACTTAAGTGTACAGGAATTGCTGGCTGGTGCAGATTTGGTAGGCCGAAGGGCCTGCTTCCGCTCTGTATCTGTAAACTAAACTAAACCTGTGTCTCCCTGTGTCTGAGTGTTTGATGAACTTGTTATAACTGTCGGTGCCAGAAAAGTGGTGACACTGTGCACGGCCTAGGTGAGGTCTGCTCTATGATTTACCCGGTTGCATGCAAAACAAAGCATCTCACTGTACCTAGGCACAGGGGCCAATAAAGTGTAATTGAATCATTGCTGGCACTTGCCACAGTGAACATGTCCCTTACCTGTGTCTCCTTGTCACAGTGTACCTGTGGGCACCACCCCCTGTGAACATGTCCCTCACCTGAGTCTCCGTGTACCTGCGGGGCCCAAGCTGGCTGCTCGCTGTGAACACATCCCTCATCTGTGTCCCCGTGTACCTGCGGGCTCCATCCCCTGTGAACATGTCTCTCACCTGAGTCTCCGGGTCATCGGAGCCCAGGCTGGCCGCCCCCTGCTTCACCACTTCAGCCAGCTGGGTGATGGTGCTGACAGACGATTGTGCGGCCTGGGCGAGCTTCTCTTGGCTGGACGCTGCCCCGGACACCAGGAACTTGGTGTCCTCAACCAGAGCCTTGGCCGTTTTAAGGATGTTCTCCCTGGGTGGGGATGGGGAAGAAGGCACACGTGTGAGAACCACTTGGGACCAAATTCATAGAGTCATGCAGCAATGAAACAGGCCCTTCTGCCTAACTACCCCATGCTGACCCACATGTTCCAACTGCACGTCCCACCTGCCTGCATCTTCTAAATCTTTCCTGTCCAAATGTTTCTTCAATGTTGTGATAGAACCTGCTGATTTATACCCCATCCTCTGTCGGTTCATTCCATATACTCACCACCCGCTGTGTAAAAAAGTAGCTCCTCAGGTTCCTAGGAAATCTTCCACCTCTCACATTAAACCTATCCCCTCTAGTTCCTGATTCCCCTATTCTGGATAGGAAACTGTGCATTTACCAGATCTCATGATTCTATGCACCTCTACAAGATTACGTGTGAGACTCCTGCACTCCAAGAAATCACATCCTTGCTTGCCCAAGCTCTCACTATAGTTCAAACCCTCGAGTCCTGGCAACATCCGTGCACTCTTTCCAGCAGCAGGGCAGTAGAAACTGGACAGTGTACTGCAGGTACTGCCTCACCAACGCCTTAGAGTCATAGAGTGTGGAAGCAGACCCTTCGGCCCAACTTGCCCACACCAACCATCATGCCCCATGCCAACTAGTCCTACTTTCCCAAGCCTGGCCCATATCCCTCTAAATCTATCCTATCTAGATTTGACTCTTTATTTAAATCTAACTTTCCACCATTATTGAATAAATTAAATAAGAATATTTTATATTGGAAAACCCTACCTATTTCAATGTTAGGTAAAATTAATACAATAAAAATGATTTTTCTTCCACAATTATTATATCTTTTCCAATTAATTCCGATATATCTCCCTAAAAATTTCTTTAAAAAGGTGGACTCCCTAATTACTAACTTCATTTGGGATTATAAGAGCCATAGAATAAATAAAAAACATTTATGTAAATCAAAAATAAATGGAGGTTTAGCACTACCAAAGTTTATGTTTTATTACTGGGCAGTCAACATTAAAAATATGAATTTTTGGTTAGAAGAAACAGATAACCAACCAACTTGGTTAAATATGGAAAAAGAATATTGTTCTCCTTTTGAAATTAGTTCCATAATATTTGCTAATATTAATTTAGCTAAGAAAATTTATAGTGAAAACCCGATAATAGAAAGTGGAATACGTATTTGGAAACAAATAAAGAAAACATTAAAACTAAAATCTATACCACTATCTCTTACCATTATAAATAATGTTACGTTTAAACCTTTAATGATGGATAAAGCTTTTTTACAATGGAAAAACAAGGGAATTATTAAGATGGGTGATCTCTATAAGGAAAACTCTTTCCTTTCATTTCAAGATTTACAACAAATTTATGGACTACACTCTAAAGATTATTTTAGATATTTACAAATCAGAGACTATGTTAAAGCAAATACACAGGAACTTAGAAATAGAAAGATATAAATTTTAGATGAATGCTTAAATAAACATCCGAATACAGAAAAAATGATTTCATATATATATAACATCTTATTGGAAAGTGATGTCCCATCAACAGAAATATATAGACAATCTTGGGAAAATGAACTAGGCCAAATTATTAGACCAGAAGTATGGGATGAAAGTTTCCAACATATACACCATTGTTCGTTAAATGCTAAACACTCTCTTATACAGTTTAAAATACTACATAGACTACATTATTCAAAATCTAAACTACATAACATCTTTCCAAAAGTATCTCCCATATGTGATAATGTCAACATTTAGAAGCTAATCTGTCACATTCATTTACAAACTGTATAAAAATTACAAAATTCTGGATAGAAATATTTAGGATAATTTCGAATGTTGTTAATATAATTTTGACCCCTGATTCAAAGTTAATAATACTAGGAAAACTGGAAACAGATCAATTAATAACAACAAATCAAAGAATCTTTATTGATTACGGTTTAATAATTGGGAAAAAATTAATATTAAAATTTTGGAAAGGCCCTACATCCCCCACAATCAAAATGTGGAATACAGAAATGTCGGAGACACTCCATCTGGAGAAATTGAAGCTTGTCCTAATGGACAGGTTAGATCTCTTCAGAGAGATATGGTCTCCATATATTGAATATTTACAGGGTCATAATGGCTCGGTACGAGGGCTTGACTGAGGCCTGAATATTAGAATAGATGAAGAAGTATACATAATAAATCATGCCTATATCTCCAATGACGGATTAATGATTAACACTCCATTCGCTTTCATATTTTTTATATTATCTCTCTCTATCTTTTCCTACTTTATAAAAAAAAATAGAAAAGTGTATAGAAGCATATAGTCTTAAATTTTAATATTAATAATATTAATATTATTAATATCATGAAAGTATCTAAAAATGTATTTTCATTTATGTAAAATAATGTATTTTTCATCAATATGTTTCTACAATAAAAATATTTAACAAAAAAAATAAATCTATCCTATCTATGAACCTGTCCAATTGTCTCTTCAATGTGATGATAGTACCTGCCTCAACTATCTCCTTCAGCAGCTCTTTCCAGATACCCACCTCACTTTGTGTAAAATAGTTACCCCCCCAAATTCCTATTAAATCTTACTTCGGAGTCACGTGAGTGACTACGTGAAGAACCCGCCTCACGCTGGCAACGGCATGACGTCAACGCTGACGGCGGAAGGAGGAGCTGCAGTAAGGAGCAGCTCCTCGCAGCGGTCGGAACGGCCCCGCAGGTAAGTGCAGCAAAGTTGCGATGTTTTTAGCGGACGCTGGGTAGGTCCAGCAGTAATAGTTATGTAAAATCAAGTCAGAGTCAAGTTAAGTGCTGGATAGCACAGATTATGAAGTAAAGGAAAATTCGCGGGTAAAGTGCTTCCTGGGGTGAAAAATAAATATACGGGAAAGCTAGTGCGGAGCCGGTTCCGATATCGGTGGCCGCAGATATACCCGTTAGCGAATTATTTTCCAAAAATGATAACCACGGAAAGAAATGCTCCCGAAAATGGAAAAAATAAAAAATAAATAAAATCTGAGAGGCCCGTGGTTTTGATGACTCTGATATTTGAAAGTCCTCCAGATAATTAAACTATGTGGAATTAATTATGGAGCATATGGAGAAAGTTCTCCAAATAATTATGAGACTAGGGTCACAGTACCCAGATGAATCCCAAAAAATCCCTGAGGGGTTTAATTATTCTGAATATGGCTGTGGGCCTAATTGGGAGTTGGAACTCCGGACCCAGGATTTGGGCCGGAAGAAGTCTCATGGGATGAAATCCCAATTGATTTAGGGCTGCAGAAGGCAGACCCCTGTTGATGGTGATTTGCATTTGAAAGCACACCACAAAAATAAAATAAAAAAGAAAAAGAAAGAAGAAAAAAAAAAAAAAAAAAAAAGGCCAAATGTGCCTGGGATAGCAAAAGAATTTGCTATATATGAAGGAAGTGGTGAGGCTATGGAAGAAAACCTAGCTGCCAACATATATATATATATATGGTATCTCACCAACTTCATGTTTCTGTGATGATTGAAATATTAAAATTGCACAGCACAAGAAATTGTGCCTCATTGGAAGTGCCTACGGTTTATCCGTTGATATGGGCATCCATGACCCCAAATATGAGAGCGTCAAGTAGTGAGGTTCAAAAAATCCTCACAAATTATTCTGCTGCTATTATGGCTTTTGCGGAGATGGATTAAAAAAAAAAATTAAAAAAAAAAATAAAAAAAAAAAAAAAAAGACGCTATTGTGCAATTCTTTCTATGAAATTTTGTATGAGGTAAATGGCTATTTGGCCCATTTTTCACCCAAGGTTTGCATACCTGTGTCGAGCAAGTGGTGTTTAAGCTCCTGGTTGTCTGTTTGGAGTAATCTGCCTAAATTATTAAAATTGGATGAAAAGTTAAATATTTTAGCTGCATGAAACCTTTGTCCTTGGACAAAAAGGTATTTTCGCCCAGAAGGGGATTTGATTTTGGAAATAGAGGCAGAAAAATATGTCAAGGAAGTCTTATTGTACTGCACAGCCAAATACTTACCCGAATTGGGGGGAAAAGGAGACCACCACGCTCATATGGAGAGGAATTAAAAGACTTGTTCTATGCTTAAAGAAACTGCGGATTAATCTCCAGTTAGAGGGAGATTACAAAAAGTTTATAAAGACTGGCTTACTATTACTTTTGATCGGTATATATTACAAGCAGTTTCATTAACCACTATTACTTTTAAAGAAGGGGTTAATCCTCCTGTACAGAATAAACCTGCTTATGTTTTCGTGTTTCTGCAATTGAAAAAGCAGAGATTAATGTCCAAATTGCCCAATTATCTGGAAAAGGGGTAATGGAAAAAACTTATGAACACGAGCATCAATTTGTTTTAATATTTTTAGAAGGAATAAAGATGGCGGTTGCAGAAGTATTCTGGACCTTACAGATCTAAATAAGTTTGTAGAATACAAACATTTTAAAATGGAGACATTGAATACTGCAAAATATTTAATTCAGCAGGTTGTTATATGGCTAAGATTGATGAAAAGACGCCTATTATTCTGTACCTATGCATCAGTTTTTCGGTGGTACTTAAAATTTAATTGGTTGGGACAATTATGGCAGTTAAGCTTTGCCAAATGGACTGAGTTCAGCTCTTAGACTCTTTACGAAACTGTTGAAACCAGTTTAGCCCAATTAAGAGCACAAATGCACATTATTATGGCTTATCTCAATGACATTCTGATCATTAGTGATTATCAAGAGTCAGCTGAGAACTCAGTTTCAGTTACTAAAGCTTTGTGGTAAGCTAGGGTTCTTGATTCATCCAATTAAGTCCCAGCTGCAGCCAGCACAAACAATTAACTTTTGGGGTTTGTAATTAACTCAGTGACTATGTTTAATAACTTTACCAACAGATAAAGTCGATGATATTTTGGTAACTTGTAATTATCTCATTCAAACCTTATCCTTCCATCCGAGAAATAGCAAAAACCATTGGTAAACTGGTAGCAGCGTTTCCTGCAGTAGAATTTGGTCCATTACATTATCAAAATCTTCGAAGGGACAAGATACGAGCTCTCAAAGAGAAGGCAGGCCACTTGACAGGCCTATGTAATTGACAAAAGAAGCTGTGTTGGAATTACAATGGTGGGTTAAAAAATGTCCCACAAGCTGCTAATAAATATCATGATTAAACAGCCTGAAAATGGTTTTACAAACAGATGCTAGTGCTCTCGGATGGGGGGCAACAGATTCATCCTCCAATTGTGGAGGTAGATGAAAAAGCTCAAGAAAAAGCGTTTCTTCAAGCTGATGGTATTAACTATTTGGAGTTATTGGGTGCTTTTATGGACTAAAAGCATATTGTTGTGCTAAACAAGGTGTACATGTGTTAATACAGTTAGACAATAATACGGCTGTTGCATATATTTATCACATGGGGGGAGTTAGATCAGTATCATGTGATTGTCTGGTCAATAAATATGGTAATGGTGTATTGATCGCCAAATATGGATTTTCAGCAAGCTACATTCCAGGTAAAGACAATGTGGAGGCAGATAAAAGATCAAGGATATTTAAAGATTATACGGAATGGATGCTTAAGCCAGCAATATTTAAAAATATTATACACCAATTTGGGTTACCAGAAATTGACTTGTATGCATCAGGGCTTAATCATCAATTACCTAAATATGTGTCTTGGGAACACGATCCAGATGCAGTAGCAGTAGATGCTGTTTCGTTAAACTGGGGGAAATATGTTCTTTTATGCTTTTCCACCATTTGCTTTGATTCAGAGATGTCTGAAGAAGATAGAACAAGATTCTGCCTCTGGATTGTTGGTAGTTCCAAATTGGCCAACTCAACTTTGGTTCCCAGTAATGCTGAATATGATTAAAGAGCCATATATGTCGATTCCTAACTGTAGTGATATTTTGATTCGTCCAGTAACTAAAGAAATTTATCCATTATATGCGTATATGAATTTATTAATCTACAGGTTTTGACCAGACCACTGCAGGAGCTGGGATTATCGGACAAAACGATGGGAAATTATAGTCGCATCATGGCGAGATAGCACACAAAAACAATATATGACACATATTAAGTAATGGGAAGAATTTTTGCACACAGTCAAATATTTCTTATGATATTGTGAATATTGCAAATGTTTTGAAATTCCTTGCCAATTTGCATGTTGAGCAACATTTAAGTTACAGTGCTATTAACACTGCACGCAGTGCCTTGTCATCCTATTTAGGACTTATGACTGATCAGAAATCAATTGGGTCACATCCATTAATATCTAGATTCATGAAAGGAATCTTTAACATTAATCCACCCAAACCAAGATACACAGAGATTTGGGATGTGAGCATTGTACTTACTCTACTTAGACAATGGACTCCAATTGAAGGATTGACATTGGAAAGATTAACATTGAAAATTAATAATGTTAATGTCACTGGTCTCAGCTCAAAGAGTGCAAACTTTACAAATGTTGCGTTTAGACTGTATGCATGTGACTACAGATAATATTGTGTTCTATGTTTACGAGCTGATCAAACAAAGCAGACCACGGAGATCTGGAGCAAAGGTAACCTTTCAAGCTTATCATATTGATCCTACTTTGTGTGTGGCTAGACATTTGAACCAATATATTAAAGTTACTGAGACTCTTCGAGGAAATGAAAAAACGTTAATGGTTACGCACAAAAAACCACACACAAGAGCTTCAGTTTAAACTATCTCAAAGTGGTTGAAACAGGTGTTGCTTTTAGCGGGAGTAGACACTGAGGTGTTCAAATCTCACTCCACCAGGGCGGCAGCTACGTCCGCGGCAAAGGGGCGGGACGTACCTCTCGAGCATATTTTAAAAGTCACAGGGTGGAGTAAAGAAGAAACTTTTTTAAAGTTCTACAATAAACCTGTTCACACTATGACAAGCTTTGGACACGCGGTGTTGGGAGCACTATAATCATCTGCTTTGTTTACTATTAATTGCTATAATCAGTTGTGTAGTCACTTATATCTTTTATCACTTGTAATCATTTCCCTCAGATATAAGGAGGGTTATTATATGGTCTTTAAGCCATTAACAAAGTTAATTGTGAAAAGAACTAACATTAGTCTGGTTTCTCATGTATGTGTTTACTTAGCTGGACTGTCGTACGGATTAATTCTACGACATAAAAAACACAGAAAGCTTTAAAATCTTCACGTAGTCACTCACGTGACTCCGAAGTAAAATAGTAAGATTAAACAAGAACTTACCAGTTCGAAGTTTGATCGTTATTTTATGAGGAGTTACGATGAGGGATTACGTGCCCTCCACTCCCACCCTCATAAAATAAATGATCAAATGGTAGTTCTAAGTCTTTTATGAGCCTTACTATGTTACTCCGGCTTTTGGTGTTCTGTGTTTTTCATGCCGCTGCTTTGAAGTATGCCGTTGCCAGCGTGAGGCGGGTTCTTCACGTAATCCCTCATCGTAACTCCTCATAAAATAACGATCAAACTTCGAACTGGTAAGTTCTTGTTTAATCTTACTATTAAATCTTACCCCCTTCACTTTAAACCTATGTCCTCTGGTTCGTGATTGCCCTACTCCGGGCAAGAGACTCTGTGCATCTACCCAATCTATTCCTCTCATAATTTTGTACACCTCTATAATAAACATAGATACACAGACAATCGGTGCAGGATTAGGCCATTTGGCCCTTCCAGACAGCACCGCCATTCAATGTGATCATGGCTGATCAATATCACATCTCCTCCTCCTGCGTTCCAATACAGCTATAACATAATGCCCCACATCTATACTCAGTAACCCGACTGATAAAGGCCAGTCTTCGGAAAATTGAAAAGCCTGCTTCACCACCCTATTTACCTGTATGTACATTCAGGGAAGTTTGTTCTCCATTTTAAAATAAGACTGTAACGTAACAAAATGTGGAAAAAGTGAAGGAACAATGGCATTCTGACTTGCAGCAGCACAACACATTATGTAAACATAGTACACTGTAAACAGAATAAACAGAAAAAAGTACAGTGTGTGTGTGTGTATGTATATATATATACGCACTGTACTTTTTTCTGTTTATTCTGCTAGATGCAGGAAGATTGTTCCCGATGTTGGGGAAGTCCAGGACAAGGGGTCACAGCTTAAGGATAAGGGGGAAATCCTTTAAGACCGAGATGAGAAAGACTTTCTTCACACAGAGAGTGGTGAGTCTCTGGAACTCTCTGCCACAGAGGGTAGTTGAGGCCAGTTCATTGGCTATATTTAAGAGTGAGTTGGATCTGGCCCTTGTGGCTAAGGGGATCAGAGGGTATGGAGAGAAGGCAGGTACGGGATACTGAGTTGGATGATCAGCCATGATCATATGAATGGCGGTGCAGGCTCGAAGGGCTGAATGGCCTACTCCTGCACCTAATTTCTATGTTTCTATGTTTTTCTGTTTACAGTGTATTATGTTTACATAATGTGTTGTGCTGCTGCAGGTCAGAATGCCATTGTTCTGCCTGGGCCATATGACAATAAAACACACTTGCCTCATCGGTGAGCATCCACTCACCTGTGGTCGGCAAAGGACTCGTTGTTCTCTGCGTTGAGGGTGCCAGCGGTGGCGAACATGATGGTGGTGTCGAGGTCGGCAATGATGCCGGACACGGCACTGGCTGCGGTGATACAAGCCTGCGTCCCTCTGTTGCCAGCTTGCAGGGCGGATAGAACCAGGGAGACCTGGGCAAGGCAACAAGACCAGGTCAGACATCATCAAACACCTGTGAAATAGAGCGATGGACTGCAGCCTCAGCTCCATAAATGAGGCAACCTTTGTTTAACATTACTGCAGGAGTTCACACCGACACGTTGAAGGTTTGAATTGGACATACTTGGCTTCACACTAGTTCTGATCTCTGAGGCTTCAGTCTAACCACAGACCAGGCTGCACGGTGGCGCAGCAGTGGAGTTGCTGCCTTACAGCGCCAGAGACCCAGGTTCGATCCTGACCATGGGTGCTGTCGGTACGGAGTTTGTTCGTTCTCCCAGTGATGCGCGTGGGTTTTCCCCGGGCTCTACACTTTCCTCCCACACACCAAAGACGTACAGGTTTGTAGGTTAATTGGCTTGGTATAATTGTAAATTGTCCCTAGTGGGTGTAGGGTAGTGTTAGTGTGTGGGGATCGCTGGTCAGTGTCGACTCGGTGGGCCTAAGGGCCTGTTTCCATGCTGTCTCTAAACTAAACATGAACTGCTACTCCTGCACCTTCTTATAGCACAGATCGGCTGCCAGCCACTGACTGAGAGGAACATTACTGCTAGGGGTGGCACAGTGGCACAGCTGGTGGATCCGCAACAGAGACCCAGACATGATCCTGACCTCAGGTGCTGTCAATGTGGTGTTTGCACGTTCTCCCTATAACCCGTGTGGGATTTCACCGGGTGCTCCGGTTTCCTCCCACGTCCCAAGGATGTATGGGTTTGGAGTATAAAACGTAATGAAAAGGAACTGCAAATGCTGGGTTACACGAAAGATATATACAACATACTGGTGTGACTCAGCGGGTCAGACAGCGTCTCTGGAGAAAATGGATAGGTGACATTTAGGGTCAGAACCCTTCATCAGCCTGATCAGTCCCAATCCGAAATGTCACGTATCCATTCTCTCCAGTGATGCTGCCTGGCCAACTGAGTTACTCCAGGATTTGGTGTTTATATCTGGTTTGTAGGTGAATTGGCCTCTGTAAACTGTGTGGGGAACGGATGAGAAAATGGGATAACATACAACTGATGTGCAAGGGTCACAGAGGTATACAGCAAGGAAACATGCCCTTTGTCCCATCTTGTCCATGCTGACCTCCCCACATATCCTTCTCAGCCTGTGATCGATTGTCAGGTGAAGGGTCCCGTGGAGATATCGGGTCATCTCCTCTGGAGGCTCCGATTTATCTCCCTCACTCTGAAGATGTACAGATTTGTAGGTTAGTTGGCTTTGGTAAAGTTACAAATTATACCCAGTGTGTAGGATAATGCTAGTGTACGGGGTGATTGCTGGTCAGTGCAGACTCGGTGGGCCGCAGGGCTTGTTTCCGCTCAGTATCTCTATAGTCTAGAGTTAACTTGTTTCCCTGCAACCTCCTCTCTTGCACTCACCCAGTAACATCTCACTGATTCTCCCACCAATAGGCACGTATCTGGGATGTGGGAAAGAGCATCACCTACAGGAAACCCATGGTGCATTGACTTTTGGTGGAAGGGGATGAAGTTACGTCACAAACTCTATAGGGTGCAGATGGTAGTCCAAAGGAGATTGGCCAGGCTGGGATGAGAGCTTTGTACTATCAAGAGAGACCAAACAGGTTGGGTCTGTCTTCTTTGGAGGTTAGAGGGAAAAGGGGTGATCTTACTGAAACAAAGTGGATCGTCAGGGTCAGCACAGGCAGGGAGAGGGAGAGGGATAGATGTGAAGGTGCTTTCACCAGTGGCAGTCTTGAGCAAGATCAGGGCCAGTTACTTCAAGCTGAGGCGCATAGAAATATCTTGTTGTATACTCCATGCCTTGACCAATGAATGCACACACTCCAGCCACCTTATTGTGTGACGGAGATATGGACTTGGAGCTTCACGTTTCATCTGTACATCAATGCTGTAAGATCTTGCCATTAACTGTGTACTTTCCCCTTACATTCAACCTCCCAAAGTGCAAAATCTCACACTTGCTCGGATTAAAATCCATCTGCCATTTCTCCACCCATTTCTATGGCTGATCTATAATCCCACTGTTACAAGCCTTCACGGTCCACGACCCCAGCAGCTTGGTAACCAACCCGTCAAACTTTACGTCCATCTCATTTTGACAGTATATCATAAAAGCAGAGGTCCCAGCACAGATCCCTGTGGAACTCCACTGGGCACAGACCTCTAGCCTGAATACTGCCCGTCCACCACACCCCTCGGTAAAGGGCATGTTCCACTTGGCGATTTTATTCGGCGACTGCCGGCGTTATATCGGGGTCGCCAAAAGATTTTGAACATTTCAAAATACAGCGGCGACAAAGTAAAATGTTGCGACACTTGAGGAGACACCACGTGACAATACGCCATCACGCCGCACATTTTTCGGTGATCTAATACGTCAGTCAATGATGCCGACAGTCGCTGAAAAAATCGCCACGTGGGACAGGACATTCGACCAAATCGCCGTGAAACCCGCGCATCTTAATCTTCTGGATCGGCCTCCCATGTGTGCCCTTGCCATATGCCTTGCTGCCGTCTATGTCACGTGTGTGGGTGGAGCGGCTCACCTTCTCAGTCACAGCTCGGGCACACTCGATGAGCTCCCTCTTGGTGAAGCTGTCCGTGGGGCTGATCTGAACAGCCCCGGCCTTCTGCACTAGGTAGATGCAGCCGTGGCCCAGGTCCTGAACCCGCGTCTTGATCTGGAACCCAATCTGCACAGAGAACGGGAGCAGGTCATTCCGGAAATTGCCTGCCCACCGAAGGCCAGAACCCTTCTCCCCAGCTCCACGTTCAACTTGGACGTCACGGATCCGAGACCCCGAGGCAGAAAATGTAACCGAGAAAAGAGAGCTCAGTCTAATGGGTGGTGGAGCATGACAGAGCGACAATGCAAGTCTGGAGCTGAAGCGAGAATGATCAGTGGGAGCGAGTGCCAGAGAAACCACAGTGGTATCATAGAGTCGTACAGGCCCTTCGGCCCAAATTGCCCAGGCCGACCAACATGCTCCATCCACACTCGTACCACCTGCCCGTGTCTGGCCCATATCTCTAAAAATCTCTACTTCCTTTGAAGGCTGAGGAAGTAAAGGTTTTTCCCAACAACTCTCACCAACTTCTACAGATGCGCCGTAGAAAGCATTATATCCGCATGCATCACAGCTTGGTTTGGCAACAGCTGCACCCAAGACCGCAAGAAATTGCATGGAATTGTGGACGCAGCCCAGACCATCACACAAACCAACCACGGACTTTATTTACACCTCACGTTGCCTCGGCAAGGCCAGCAACATCATCAAGGACGAGTCGCACCCTGGCCACTCCCTCTTCTCTATTCTCCCACCGGGCAAAAGGTATAGAAATGTGAAAACCTCCAGATTCAGGGACAGTTTCTTCCCAGCTGTTATCAGGCAACTGAACTATCCTACCAACAACTAGAAAGCAGTTGTGTTAAAGAAGGAACTGCAGATACTGGAGAATCGAGGGTACACAACTGAGTTACTCCAGCTTTTTGTATCTACGTACCAAAAGCTCCTATACTAGAAAGCAGTCCTGAGTTAATATCTACCTCATTGGATACCCTTGGACTATTTTTGATCAGACTGCACTGGACTAAACCCAATTCATGTTATTCCCTTTATTCTGTATCTGTGCACTGTGAATGACCCGATTGTAATCGTGTATTGTCTTTCCACTGACCGGTTAGCAACCACAAAAGCTTTTCACTGTACCTCGGTACATGTGACAATAACTAAACTAAACCTATAGGAGCTTTTGGTACGTAGATACAAAAAGCTGGAGTAACTCAGCGGGACAAGCAGCATCTCTGGAGAGAAGGAATGGGTGACGTTTTGGGTCGAGACCCTTCTTCAGATGGTTAGGGATAAGGGAAATGGGAGATATCAACGGTGATGTGGAGAGATAAAGAACAATGAATGAAAGATATGCAAAAAAGTAACGATGATAAAGGAAACAAGCCACTCTGTAGGCTTCAAGTAGGGTGAAATCGAGAAGCTAGTGTGATTTGGGTGGGGGAGGGATAGAGAGAGAGGGAAATCAATATTCATACCACTGGGCTGTAAGCTGCCCAAGCAAAATATGAGATGCTGTTCCTCCAATTTGCGTTTAGCCTCACGCTGACAATGGAGGAGACCGAGACAGAAAGGTCTGTGTAGGAATGGGAGGGAGAATTAAAGTGTCCAGCAACCGAGAGATCAGGTTGGTTCATGCGGGCTGAGGGAAGATTGTCCACGAAACGATCGTCCAGTCTGCGTTTGGTCTGGCCGATGTAGAAGAGTCCACATCTTTGACGACAGTGCTGTTGACTATTGATGGGCTCCCAGCACTCACTGTCGTGGCTTGAAGCAGAGCAAGGAGGGATGCCAAGTTTCCTTCTCTGAAGAGCATTAGTAAACCCAATAACCCTCTTATTGTTGTCACCATTGTGGAGACTGGGTTTGAATTGCAGACCCATCAATTTGATTCTGTGGTACAGTGTAGTTTGATCAATAACCCGGGCTCCATGTTTCCAGCTCACCATCCCTTGGTCATCATCCCTCCTGATTAATATTACTGTTTGTATGCCTCATTGTCACCTTCCCCTCAGCTAACAAGGAATCAATGTACATTTCCTTGATCTTTGTCTGCTTTGATCTGTCCTTTTCTCACCTTACATATTCATTGTACTCTCTAGTTTCTCTCTCCCCTGGCTCTCTCAGAAGAAAGGCCTCAACCCGAAACGTCACCCATTCCTTCTCTCCAGAGATGCTGCCTGTCCCGCTGAGTTACTCCAACAATTTGTGTCTGCCCACACTCTTTCTATTGGTCACCTGAAGACTCTATGCTCTCAGTAAACGAAAATCACAACTGCAGATGCTGGAACTCTGAAATGAAAACAGAAACCGCTGGAAACACTCAGCAGGTCAGGCAGCATCTGCGGAGAGGGACACGGAGGCAATGCTTCAGGTTGAAGATCTTCCTTCCTGCCTGCTCCCACTGATGCCGCCTGGACTGTTGAATGTTTCTGGAATGTTCTGGGTCTTGGCCTTCCCTCATAGTATACAACGCAAGGAGAGAGAGTCTCCAAACCAATCACTATCTCTTCTATATGACAAATGACAAGATTTAAAAACAAGATTTGTTCCGGTCTTTTGCTCCTGAATTTCCTTTCCATTACTTGGGAATTCCAAGCCTGCGTGGTGGATGAGGACCTGCCCGGTGGGACCACAGCTGCCACTGGCGTTGGGAAAGAGAGTTTCCCAGTACATCCTCAGGGGAAGTAAGGATCTACAATAAATGGAGACGCGTGGTAGAACAGGAGTGCAGCACAGGAACAGGCCCTTCGGCCCACAATCCCCATGCTGTACGTGATGCCAAGTTGCTCTACTCTCCTCTGCCTGCTCGTGATCCATGTCCCTCCATTCCCTTGTGTCAGACAGGGTGGTGACCCAGGCAGCGGGCTACACATACAGCGCCACGCAGCAGGTTGGTGGCGTTGGCAGCTGTCGCCATTAGCATGTCGGCGCCCTGCGGCGGGGACTGGCGTACCTCCTGGGTGTCGGCAGTGGCCGTTGCGAGCCGCCCTTGGTGGGCCAGGTGGCTGTAGTCAGTGGTCACCTGCGAGGCCAGGCCGCCCAGCTCCTCGGGGCACGTCACCGATTTGGTCATCTGTAGAAAGGCAGAGAACACAGTCAGACAGGGACCGCACTGGAGGCAGCTCTACGGAATGGGGCAGCGGGCTGTGAGTCTGCCTCATGCCTCCGTTGCCCATCACTGTCCATGCTGCGATTACACCAGTCGCAGCCACAGCTGAAGGTCAGACTAGTGCTCCTCATAACCCCACTACATTCCCTATGCTGGCTGGTGCATGTGTGTACGTATGTGTGTGTGTACGTATGTGTGTGTACGTGTGTGTGTGTACGTATGTGTGTGTACGTGTGTGTGTACGTGTGTGTGTGTGTACGCATGTGTATATGTGTACGTGTGTGTGTGTGTGTGTACGTATGTGTGTGTGTGTGTGTACGTTTGCGTGTGTGTGTATGCGTGTGTGTACGTGTTTGTGTGTGTGTGTGTGTACGTGTGTGCGTGTACATGTGTGTGCGTGTACGTGTGTGTGTGTACGTGTGTGTGTGTGTGTACGTGTGTGTGTGTACGTGTGTGTGTACATGTGTGTGTGTGTGCATAGATGCGCCCTAGTTCTGTTCATGGGTGACTGTAATAGACAATAGACAATAGGTGCAGGAGTCGGCCATTCGGCCCTTAGAGCCAGCACCGCTATTCACCGTGATTATGGCTGATCACCCCAATCAGTACCCCGCTCCTGCCTTCTCCCCATATCCCCTGACTCCGCTATCTTTAAGAGCCCTATCTAGCTCTCGCTTGAAACTATCCAGAGAACTGGCCTCCACCGCCCTCTGAGGCAAAGAATTCCACAGACTCACAACTCCCTGTGTGAAAAAGTGTTTCCTCATCTCCGTTCTAATTGGTTTACCCCTTATTCTTAAACTGTGGCCCCTGGTTCTGGACTCCCCCAACATCGGGAACATGTTTCCTGCCTCTAGCGTGTCCAAACCCTTAATAATCTTATTTGTTTCAATAAGATCCCCTCTCATCCTTCTAAACTCCAGAGTGTACAAGCCCAGACATTGCATTCTCTCAGCGTATGTAATACTGTGTACACGTCTGTCTTTGGTTTATACACGTTTGTGCTGTTCATGGTGATGCCAACAAACCCGCGACGGCCAGTGGTCCCACGCTCTCACTCACCATCTCCTGAGAAGTAACTGCGATCGCCTTGGAGTATCTCACCATCGTGGTCTGGCATTCAACAAAACTGCCGTCTGGTTCTGGAGGGGTGCCGTCATCCAGCTGGCAAAGAGGAAAGATGGAGTGAAAAAAGCGAATGGTATGTTAGCTTTCATAGCAAAAGGATTTGAGTACAGGAGCAGGGAGGTTCTACTTCAGTTTGTACGGGGTCTTGGTGAGACCACACCTGGAGTAATGCGTGCAGTTTTGGTCTCCAAATCTGAGGAAGGACATTATTGCCATAGAGGGAGTGCAGAGAAGGTTCACCAGACATTCCTGGGATGTCAGGACTGTCTTATGAAGAAAGACTGGGACTCGGTTTATACTCTCTGGAATTTAGGAGATTAAGAGGGGATCTTATAGAAACTTACAAAATTCTTAAGGGGTTGGACAGGCTAGATGCAGGAAGATTGTTCCCGATGTTGGGGAAGTCCAGGACAAGGGGTCACAGCTTAAGGATAAGGGAAAATCCTTTAAGACCGAGATGAGAAAGACTTTCTTCACACAGAGAGTGGTGAGTCTCTGGAACTCTCTGCCACAGACCAGTTCATTGGCTATATTTAAGAGTGAGTTGGATGTGGCCCTTGTGGCTAAGGGGATCAGAGGGTATGGAGAGAAGGCAGGTTACAGTTGGATGATCAGCCATGATCATATTGAATGGCGGTGCAGGCTCGAAGGGCTGAATGGCCTACTCCTGCACCTAATTTCTATGTTTCTATGGAAAAGGCATCAGTGCCAGTCTGGGCACGGTACCAACCATCACCAACAGGGGGTGGTGGGTGGATGGAACGAGCCGACAGAGGAGGGCATCGAGGCAGGTACTGTCACAACATTCACATGACATTTGGACAGGTGTATTGACAGGAAAGCTGCAGGGATATGGACCAAATGAGGTCAAAGATGATTGGTGTAGATGGGGCATCTTGGTCGACATGTTGGGCCGAAGGGCCTGTTACTGTACTGTATGACTGTCACCACCCAGGAATAACTAACTCATGAAGGGGAGTGGGGCTAACCTGTGAGCTTAGTGACAGGTTCCAAAGGAACTGACTGTCAGAGAGTCATACAGTGTAGAAACAGTCCCTTCGGCCCAACTTGCCCATACTGGCCAACAATGTCCCAGCTTCACTTGTCCCACTTGCCCGTGCCTCAGCAGCACCCATGCTTCAACATTGTTTGCCAGTGTGGGCAAGTTGGGCCGAAGGGCCGGTTTCCACAGTTTCACTCTATGACTATGGTGGTGGCACACAAGCTTGGGACGCGATGCTTAAACTCCTCACCACCTTCACTTTCTCACAACTCAGTGACAGGGGAAATGGAAGGTCGGTGCACCAGTCTGTACTGAGATAAACAGCAACAACAGACACCAGCGCTCAGATAATGGAGCAGTAACACATGAACCCACTGACAACGAGGGGGGAGGGAGTCGGTGGCTGAAGTGCCTGTTTCCACGCTGCATCTCGCAACACAGAGGGCTGTAGAATGGCGCAGCTGGTTGAGCTGCTGCCTGAAAGCACCAAAGACCTGGATCCTGACTAAGGGTGCTGAATGTGTGGAGTTTGCACATTCTCCCTTCTTCTAGATGTTCTGGTTTCCTCTCACATCCCAAAAACATGCAGGTTTATAGGTCTGAAGAAGGGTTTCGGCCCGAAACGTTGCCTATTTCCTTCGCTCCATAGATGCTGCTGCACCCGCTGAGTTTCTCCAGCATTTGTGTCAACCTTCGATTTTCCAGCATCTGCAGTACTTCTTAAACAGGTTCATAGGTTGATTGGCCTTTATAAATTGCCCGTCATGTGTCGGTAGTGGATGACTAAGTGAGATAACAGAGAACTAGTGTGAACAGATGATCGCTGGTGGGTGTGGGTTGGCTGAAGGGCCTGTTTCCGTGCTGTATCTCTAAACTAAACTAAACCCTCCCTCCAGCCTCTCTGCCGTGAACTCCCCCATCTGTCCTTCCCACCTGCCTTATTCTTCCCCTTCCTCATCCATTCCATATTCCCAATAGTCAATTTTTCATGAGGAATTCACCTGTTCCAACTTCCCCCTAACTTCCCGCTGACCACCCGCCACAGCCCCCACCCATCCCGTAACCCTCAGCCCATCGCTAACCCTGCTGAGACGCCCACCAGCCCTGTATCACCCCAGGATCCTCCCCACTCCACCGGGAAACATCTTCAATTCTAGCCAGTGGCACATTCCCGGCACTCACCCGCGCTCCCACCTCTGGTTGCTCCCTTCCTCTCAGTGTACCCACCAACGTGATCTCCTCTTTAGAAACCATTGCCCCACCAGCCTCTGGCAGGCTGCTGCCAATGCCTTCGTCTGTGGCCAAGGGCAGCACGGTGGCACAGCAGCGGTAGAGTTTCTGCCTTACAGCACCAGAGACCCGGGTTCGATCCTGACTATGGGTGCTGTATGTACGGAGTTTGTACGTTCCCCCCTGTTACCGGGTGCTCCGGTTTCCACCCACACTTCAACGACGTACAGGTTTATAGCTAATTGGCTTTGGTAAATATTGTAAATTGTCCCTTGTGTGTAGGATTGCGTTAGTGTGCGGGGATCATGGTCGGTGCGGAATGGGTGGGCGGAAGAATTGGTGACGTTTCAGGTCGAGACCCTTTGGATGTGCCACTTGGCCGGGGGTCCTCACCCTGGGGAGGGAACTTACCCTGTTCATGGCCTCAGCGATAGCATCGACCATGCCGCCCACCATACCGATGTCACTGGCGGCCTCGTTCAGCGTCACCATGATATCGTCCACGGCCTCCTTCATCAGCTGCGTTGCCTCCATGATGGCGTCATGCGTGTGTGAAGCCTGTGGAGTGGGCGAAGGGTAGAGACGCCGTTAGCTCCAAGCTGCAGACCCACCCAGCTGGTCAACCCCTCAACCTCAGGCACACACCCACCCAGCTGGTCAACCCCCCACCGACTCAACCTCAGGCACAGACACAAGACTAGACCCCCGTGTCCGGACAGACCCTGCACCCAGCACGTGAGGTGCAACCAAGGGGGAAGGTGTTGAAGAGTGAGTGAGATTGGCGTGGATGATGCATGTTGGTCATAGAAACATAGAAAATAGGTGCAGGAGGAGGCCAATCGGCCCTTTGAGGCAGCACCACCATTCATTGTGATCATGGCTGATCGTCACCAATCAATAACCCGTGCCTGTATTCTCCCCATATCCCATGATTCTACCAGCCCCTAGAGCTCTATCTAACTCTCTCTTAAATCCATCCAGTGAGGGGAAGCTGGGCCCAAGGTCCCGCTGTATAGGAGTGATCAGAGTCTGGTCATTCAGAGAGTTGCCTCATCACAGGCCACTGTGAGGTCCATTGGAAACACAAGCAATGTTTAAACTGCGTATAAAGGACATGGGGATCACATTGGGGCCACCTGCTGTGCACAAACAAACACAACCTGCTGGAGGATCTCAGCCGCTCAGATGGCATCACGAGGAGGGAATGGAGAACCTTATCCAGAGAGTTTCCTGCGCCCCTAAATAGCCACTGTTGCTGGAGGACATCTCACCGGTCGAGTCCTCTTGCCCATCAACGATAATATCAGTAGATGGACAATAACAATCTGCTGGAGGAACTCAGAGGATGGAGCAGCGTGTGTGGGGGACCCTCTGCCTTCCTCCAGCAACATGCCAGCATCTGCAGCCTTGTATCTCCAGTATTGATGGGGCAGCACGGTGGCGCAGCGGTAGAGTTGCTGCCTCACAGCGCCAGAGACCCGTGTTCAATCCTGACTAGGGGTGCTGTTTGTACGGAGTTTGTACGTTCTCTCCGTGACCTGTTTGGGCTTTCTCCGGGTGCTCCGGTTTCCTCCCACACTCCAAAGATGTACAGGTTTGTAGGTTATTTGGCTTGGTAAAGATTGTGTGTAGGATAGGTTTGTGTACGGGGATTGCTGGTCGGCACGGACTCGGTGGGCTGAAGGGCCTGTTTCCACGCTGCATCTCTAAACTATTGACTTCTGTTACAAGGATCACTCAACAAAGCTTCATGACTGCTCCTGCCCATAAATTCACCAGCGACATCCCCTCCTGCCTTCACCCCCACCCCTGATGACAACTCTGGGGTTCAGAAGACTGAATTATGCCCGACTCATCATTCCCCATCACCACTGTCCCACACTATTGTTGAACGTGCAGATGCATTGGTCCACTGAGCTGGGCCTCAGATCTGGGCACATGGGCAGAGGCCACGGAGATCTCTGACAGCCACCGGGGACGGGGCAGAGCTCGGCTGCTTTGAGAGGCCCCAGTAACAGTAGCACAAAGTGCAACACACCTGTCAAAGGTGCCTGGATCCTGGTTGTCCAAGACTGTTATATCCTGTGCTATTCTCAGTATAGACAACTGAAGGGTCCCATCTGAAAAATGGTTCCCACCCAAAACATTGCCTGCGATGTCCCTCCTCAGATGCTGCCTGAGCCTCTAAGGTCCTCCAGCACTTGGTGTTTCATTCAGGATTCCTGCATGTGCAGCCTGGTGTTGCTGGATAACATGTATGTATTGATTGTATTGCTGCTTTCTCAGTCCCTGCTACAAAGCATTGACTGCAATATTTCCTGTGTTACAACTGTGACATTAAATTATAGAGGCTCGCGAGAGGAATGTAAATTACTACCTGGTCATAAACGCATACGGGTTGGTTAGTAGGTTTACAGATGACACCAAAATAGTTGGGATTGTGGACAGTGAGGGAGGCTGTCAACATCTACAATGGGATATTGATCAGCTACAGAAATGGAATTTACTCCAAGCAAGTCTGAGCAATCGGATACTGAAGTAGGTGGAATTGCAAATGGCTGTCAACAATTGCGGCAGGATCTTGATCGGTTTGGCAGGTGGGCTGAGGAATTGTTGACGGAATTTAATACAGAGAAATGTGAGGTGTTACATTTTTGTCTAAGGTCCAACCAGGGCAGGACTTGCAGAGTGAATGGCAGGGTCCTGGGAAATGTTGTAGTGCAGTTCATTGAAAGTGGCATCACAGGTAGGTAGGTAAAGAAGGCTTGTTTAGTTTAGTTTAGTTTAGTTTAGTTTAGTTTAGAGATACCACACGGTAACTGGCCCTTTGCCCACCGGGTCTGCACCGACCAGCGACCCCCGCATATTAACACTATCCTACACACACTAGTGACAATTTATACGTTTACAAAGCCAATTTACCTACAAACCTGTACGTCTTTGGAATGTTGGAGGAAACCGAAGATCTCGGAGAAAACCCACGCAGGTCACGAGAGAAGGTACAAACTCCGTGCAGACAGCACCCGCAGTTGGGATGGAACCCGGGTCTCCGGTGCTGCAAGTGCGGTAAGGCAGCAACTCTACCGTTGCGCCACCGTGCCGCCCATTTGGCACATTGGCCTTAATCAGTCTGGGTAATTAGTTGGGATGTTCTGTTACAAGACATTGGTGAGGCCACATTTGGAGTATTGTGTTCAGTTTTGGTCACAGGAAACATGTTCAGGTGGAAAGCGTGCAGGATGTTGCAGGACTTAAGTGCCTGAGCTATAGGGAGAGGTTGGGCAGGCTAGGATGTTATTCCTGGGAGAGCAGGAGGATGAAGGATGATCTTATGGAGGTGTATAAAATCATGTGTGGAATAGATACAGTAGTCTTTTACCCAGAGTAGAGGGATCAAGAATTAGAGTACATAGGTTTAAGATGAGAGGAGAAAGATTTGGTAGGAACCTGAGGGGCAACCTCTTTACACAGAGGGAGGCGACTATATGGAATGAGCTGCCAGAGGAGGTGGATGAGGCTGGTACTATAAAAGCATTAGGACAGATAGAGGTATTGAAAAGGTTTAGAGGGATATGGACCAAACACAGGCAGGTGGGGCGAGTGTGGTTGGGGCTCACCTCCCCCATCCCATCTTCACCACTTTCTACAGGGGCATCATAGAGAGTATTTTGACCAGCTGCATCTCTGTCTGGTTTGGGGACTGCAAAGCCTCCGACTGGAAGTCCGTGCAGAGAGTGGTGAGGACGGCTGAAAAAATCATCGGGACTTCTCATCCTTCAATCCGGGACATTGCGTGCAAACGTTGCTTGTCCAAGGCCAACAGCATTATAAAAGACCCCACACATCTCCATCATGGACTGTTCACTCTGCTGCCCTCGGGCAAAAGGTATCGCAGTATAAGGAGCAGAACGGTCAGGTTTTGCAACAGCTTCTTCCCCCGAGCCATCAGACTCTTGAATTCCATATAATGTTCCGCCACTATTATCTATTTTATCTTTTTATCTATTTTATCCTTTTGTTGTTTTATGTTGCACGGTGAGCCAGATGCAACGGAATTTCGTTCAGATTTGCATTTGTTGGTGTATTTTTTGAATGACAATAAAGTCTTTGATTGATTGATTGATGTTAGTCGGCATAGGAAAGTTGGGCCGAAGGGCCTGTTTCCATGCTGTATGACTCTGCGACTCTCTCGACTGGTAAGGAAGGTATATGGTAAGCTTGCTTTTCATGTTGGGGCATTAAGAGTCAGGACGTGATGATGCAGCTTTATAGCTCTTTAGTTCGGTTGCATTTGGAGTATTGCGAGTAGTTGCGGATGCCCCATTGCAGGAAGGATGAGGATGCTTTGGAGAGGGCGTTTACAGAATGATGCCTGGATTAGGCGTGTTGGCTCAGGGAGATTGGACAGACTTGAATTAATTTCTACTGAAAGTTGAGACGAGACTTGATAGAAGTATTACAAATGATGAGAGGCTTAGACAGGTAGACCATCCTTAGTCAGAACCTTCCTCCTGGGGTGGCGAAGTCAAACACTAGAGGGCGTAGCTTTAAGGTGGGAGAAGCAAAGGAGATGTGCGGGCAAGTTTTTATACACAGGGTGAGCCTGGATCACGCTGCCATGATGGTTAAAGTAGATATGTTAGTGTCGTTTAAAACATATTTGGATAGGCATATCAATAGGATAGGATATTAATTTGTTTTGCATATGGATTTGCATATGGGCATTTGATTATGGATTTGCATATAGATTTCAAATACTTTTTGATTGGCATATGGATATGTAGGAACGGAGGGATATGGGTTATGTGCTGTGTGATGGTCTTGGCATCATGTTCAGCACAGACATTGTGGGCCGAAGGGCCTGCTCCTGTGCTGTACTGCTCTATGTTGTAATTAAGGGAAGCCGACATGGATTTGTTGTGGCCAAGCCTTGTCTGATCAAGCTGAGGGAATTGTTTAGCAGACATTACAAATGGAGTCGGGCAGGGCAATGCCACACTGTGGCGCACGTAGACAGAAACAGCCTGATCAGGTGCCACACCGCGGGCACATCAGCACCTGGCATTGAGGGGGCATTGAGACAAAGCTGGCTCGGTATCGACCACGGTGCCACCGGTAAACGCTGGTGGGCAGGTGGGATGTGGCCCTGGGAGAGGGTCCACCTCTGTCAATGATTCACAGCTGATCCTGACACGAGTTATGCACGGATTGTGAATGTGAGGGCAGAGGGTGCTGGGCATGCCGACAGCATTAGACAGCATTAGCCAGCATTGTGCAGCTATTTGCACCTGTTTGCCAATGTGTGTTTGAATCTCATTCCTCTGCCAGCTGGAAACGAGCTGGGACAGGAAGAATCACATCAGTGAGCTATTATGTTTATTCACAGCCCAGCTTAGTGCTGGAGTGTAACCAGTGGCATTCATACACACATTGACTATAGCACATTCACAACCTAATCCGGGAATAATGTCAGTCGCCATTCACTTGGAACAGTGTCTGAGGTCAGTGTTGGCACCCACCTTGCTGGATCTGCACACGGGTACATGGGCACATGCTGCCCACAGACACGTCACACACACACAGAACAGACACGTCACACACACACAGAACAGACACGTCACACACAGACACGTCACACAGACACGTCACACACAGACACGTCACACACAGACACGTCACACACAGACACGTCACACAGACACGTCACACACAGACACGTCACACACACAGAACAGACACGTCACACAGACACGTCACACACAGACACGTCACACACACAGAACAGACACGTCACACAGACACGTCACACACAGACACGTCACACACAGACACGTCACACAGACACGTCACACACAGACACGTCACACACACACAGAACAGACACGTCACACACACACAGAACAGACACGTCACACAAACACAGAACTGACACGTCACACACAGACACGTCACACAGACACGTCACACACAGAACTGACATGTTTCACACACACAGAACATACATGTCTCACACACACACAGAACAGACACGCCACACAGTCACATCACACACACACACAGACACATCACACACATACAGAACTGACACGTCACACACAGACATGACATGTCACACACATGGCATGTTATAGACACATGACACACACGACATGCTACCCACACGTCACACACACGGCATGCTACAAACATGTCACATACAGGCATGACACGTCACACACACGACATGTTATAGACACGTCACATGAACGGCATGTCACACACACGACATGCTACAGACGTCACATACCCAACTTAGGTTTTTTTCCATGAGAAATTGAGTCTTACAAATGTGAAAGATCTTGTTGAAGCCGTGGCCAAGAGCATTGATGAGGGCAGGGTGTGGATGTTGGCCGCATGGCCTTTGAGGGACAGAGTCATGTAGAACCACCGGCCTACCTTGCCCACACCGGCCAACACGTCCCACCTGTGTGAGTCTACAAACTGTAGCAAGCTGTGACCCAGAGAGCTCAGTGACAGGTAGCCCCACACCGTCACATCTCTGTGGCTGACCGACAGCAGGTGAGGTAGTGATATCCGTGCTGCACTGTACCTTAGGGTTGCCGCCGCCCTCCTTGGCCGCGTAGAGCATTTGCAGTGCAGACTCGGCCAGCGTCTTGGTCTGGTCCAACACGGTCATCTGTTGCTGGTGATCCAGCACTTTGGACGCCACGCCCACCGAGGCCAGAGTCAACGGCTCAAAGTAGCTGGCCAGCTGAGTGACCTGTGGTGAGGGGGACAGCACAGGGTGATTACTGGGCAGGCCGGGCTCACACAGCATGGCGGGGGCACACGTCAATCACACGCACTCACTACCTTGTGTCCCAGCTGAGCTGCCTCTCCTCGTGCTGCCGTGGTGATCGGGTCAATCAGGTGTCCAATCTCCTGCACCGTGGAACTCATCTGTTCCTGTAGAGCCTGAACACAGAACAGAGGGCAGTGGGTGTGTGTGTGTGTGTGTGTAACGGGCCACCAGAGGCGGTAGTTAAGGCAGTTGAATATCACCATTTAAGAGACACATGGACAGGAACGTGGATAGGACAGGTTGAGAAGGATATGGGCCAAGCGCTGGCAGGTGGGCCAAGTGTAGATGGGGCATCTTGGTCGGCATGGGCAAGGGGATAGACACAAAAAGCTGGAGTAACTCAGTTGGACAGGCAGCATCTGGAGAGAAGGAGTGGGTGATGTTTCAGGTAGAGACCCTTTCTCAGACCTTTTCTCCAGAGATGTTACTCCAGCTTACTTTGTGTCTACCTTTGGTTTAAACCAGCATCTGCAGTTCCCTCTGAGACGGGTAAGGGGAGGTTGGTTGGAGCGCCAGTGCTGCCTTCACAGTGGCTCCACAACAGTGAACAAAGACCAGTCCACTGACTTTACCTCTAAGGAGATGTCGTCTCTGGTCGGCAGGTTCTGACTGACGGCGGCCAGCGATGCTTGTTCGATCTCCCGGATACATTTGTTAATGTTGTCGATGGAACAGTCACATTCCCGCTGCCCTGGAGCCTTGTCCCTGCAGAGCAACAAGTGGGCACACGCACATTAAACCATTCACACTCTGACAGCATCTTCCACAGCAGGCAAGGCAGAGGCTCGAGAGACTGCAGGTACTGGAACCTGGAACAACTACAATCTGCTGGAGGACTCAGTGGGTCAGGCAGCATCTTCATAACTTCATAGTTCATAAGTTCAAGGAGCAGAATTAGGCCATTCGGCCCATTAAGTCTACTCTGCCATTCAATCATGGCTGATCTATATTTCCCTCTCAATCCCATTCTCCTGCCTTCACCCCATAACCCCTGACAAGAGGTAAATGGGCTGTAGGCATCTTGGGTCAGGATCTTGTGTTTAAGAAGGAACTGCAGATGCTGGAAAACCTAAGGTAGAAAAAAGTGCTGGAGAAACTCAATGGGTGCAGCAGCATCTATGGAGATATTTCCTTTGCTCCATAGATGCTGCTGCACCCGCTGAGTTTCTGAAGCACTTTTGTCTACCTTGGGTCAGGATCTATCATCTACACAAACCTGCCAATGTTGCCAGGGTTCCAGCAACTATGTTACAGAGAAAGGTTGAACAAGTTAGGTCTTTATTCTTTGGAGCGCAGAAGGTTAAGGGGGGACTTGATTGAGGTCTTTAAAATGATGAAAGGGATAGACAGAGTTGACGTGGATAAGCTTTTCCCATTGAGGGTAGGGAAGATTCAAACAAGAGGGCATGACATGAGAATTAAGGGACAGAAGTTTAGGGGTGGTGGCTGTGTGGAATGAGCTTCCAGCAGAGGTGGTGGAGGCAGGATCGATTTTAACATTTAAAAGTAAAGTGGATAGGTATATGGACGTGAAGGGAATGGAGGGGTATGGTCTGAGTGCAGGTAGATGGGACTAGGGGAAAACAAATGGTCGGCACGGACTGGAAGGGCCGAGAGGGCCTGTCTCCGTGCTGTAATTGTTATATGGTTATATGGTTATATGGTTATATTGTCAAAGGCAAATCAAATAATGCTTGGTTTAACACCAGCAATGTTGTTGGGGGAGTAGGGTAGTGTCAACATTTATTCATTGGCCATCGCAAGAATATGAAGCTGATAAAATCTCCAAATGCCAGAGAATAGTGACTAGTGAAGGGCTTGGAGAGAGTGGATGTGGAGAGGATGTTTCCACTGGTGGGAGAGTCTAGCATCAGATGCCACAGACTCAGAATAAAAGGACGTACCTTTGGAAAGGAAATGAGGAGGAATTTCTTTAGTCAGAGGGTGGTGAATCAGTGGAATTAATTGCCACAGACGGCTGTGGAGGCCAAGTCAATGGATATTTTTGAGGTGGAGATTGAGAGGTTCTTGATTGGACGGCTATGGGGGGGGTTAGGGGGAGAAGGCAGGAGAATGGGATTGAGAGGGAGAGATGATTGAATGGCAGAGTAGACTTGATGGGCCGAATGGTCTAATTCTACTCCTAGATCTGATGAACGTATGGATCAGGAGAATAAAGGCTCCAACTTGCCCACTAAACATCCCAGCGCTCTGCCACACCACATCAGATGCAGAATTGCTGTTATCGTTCCTTTGTGAGATGTGGTGAGTGAGCATCACTCGGTTATTGGGCTGAGCTGCTGCCCTGAAGCACTAGACAGTCACTACACAATGGGCTGGTTTGCTCAGCACTTCACAGGGGAACTGACAACCACCACATTGCTCTGGCTGGTGAACTGGTGAGAGAAGGCAAGGAAAGCAGGGTTTACTTTCCACAAGGTGTAGCAAAGTCAGTTATTGTTACGATTGAGCCAGTTTACACTTGCTGTTCACTGACACGAGCTGTTTGAACCAGGTTGTTTAATGAACTGAAATTGAATTCCCTGTTGCCACAGTGTGATTATGATCCGTTCACCCGCTCAGCTACTATTGCTCAGCTACATTGGTCTGAAGAAAGGTTTTGTCCTGAAACGTTGCCTATTTCCTTCGCTCCATAGATGCTGCCTCACCCGATGAGTTTCTCTAACATTTTTGTCTACCAGCTACTATTCAGGTCATGTAGTCCCACATGCTAGCTCCTGCCCCAGTCCGTCTCACATTTCTCATGCAGAAGTCAATTAAACTACAAACCTGCACGTCTTTGGAGTGTGGGAGAAAACCCTCGCGGTCACGGAGAGAACATACAAACTCCGTACAGATAGCACCCGTCGTGAGGATTGAACCTGGGTCTCTGGAGATGCAAGGCAGCAACTCTACCGCTGCGCCACCGTGGTTGACTCTGACCTGCTCCAGTGACCATCTGCAGGGGCTTCGGGTTTCCAATGGAGGGCAGGTGATCGTTAGCCACCTGTCGATTCCCCAGTCATGGCCATCACATTGATAGGCCAGCTTTGTGGGCAGGACCAGTAGGATGCTGCCTCACCATGGAAACACGAGGAACTGCAGGTGCTGTAGTCCTGAGTAATGCCCCTGCCCCACTTAGGAAACCTGAACGGAAACCTCTGGAGACTTTGCGTCCCACCCAAGGTTTCCGAGCGATTCCCGGAGGTTTTTGTCAGTCTCCCTAATGGTCGAAAGTGGTTTCCGCTTCTTCTATGTTCCGGCGATTATTTCAAAAAATTGAAAAAACCTCCGGGAACCGCACGGAAACCTTGGGTGGGGCACAAAGTCTCCAGAGGTTTCCGTTCAGGTTTTCTAAGTGGGACAGGGGCATTAAACACAAAGTGCTGTAGGAATTCAGCGGGTCAAGCAGAATCTGTGAAGGGTGTGGACAGGCAACGTTTCTGATCGAGAACCTTCTTCAGACTCAGAGCTGGGCTGTGGAGTTCCTCCAGCATGATTAATTTTCTGTTTCGCAAGCTTGCTTCTCTCCAGATACTCAGCCTTACTCAATCTCACTCCATCAGTTCAGCTGCTATTCTCCCCAAACAGCTTCTGGAACCTCCCTGGTTCATATGATCATAGGTGGTAGGAGCAGAATTAGGCCATTGAGCCCATCAAGTCTACTCTGCCATTGAATCAAAGAGTGATACAGTGTGGAAACAGGCCCTTCAGCCCAACTTGCCCACACTGGCCAACATGTCCCAGCTACACTGGTCCCACCTGCCTGCACTTGGTCCATATCCCTCCAAACTTGTCCTATCCACGTACCTGTCTGACAATTCCTTAAATGTTGAGGTAGTCCCAGCCTCAACTACCTCCTCTGGCAGCTTGTTCCATATACCCACCACCCTTTGTGTGAAAAAGATACCCCTCAGATTCCTATTAAATCTTTTCCCATTCACCTTGAACCTATGTCCTCTGTCTTCGATTCCCCTACTCTGGGCAAGAGACTTTGTGCATCTACCCGATCTATTCCACTGTTCCAATCTATTCCAATCATGGTTGATCTATCTCTCTCTCCTAACCCCATTCCCTTGCCTTCTCCCCATAACCCCTGACGCCCGTACTGAACAAGAATATACCTATCTCTGCCTTAAAAATATCAATTGACTTGGCTTCCATAGCCTTCTGTGGGAAAGGAGCCCACAGATTCACCACCCTCTGACTAAAGAAATTCCTCCACACTTTGCTACACTATATTCCATCTGCCACTTATCTGCTCACTCTCCCAACCTGCCCGTCCTTCTGCAGAGTCCCCGCTTTCTCTACACTACCTGCCCCTCCACCTAATTTTGTATAATCTGCAAACATGGCCACAAAGCCTTTAATCCCCATATCCAAATTATTAATATAAAACGTGAAGAGTAGCGGCCCCAGCACCGAGTCCTGCGGAACTCTGCTAGTCACTGGCAAGCAACCAGAAAAGACCCCTTTATTGCCAATCTTTGCCTTCAGCCACCCAGCCAACCTGCTATACAGCTTCGACTTTCTGGGACACTGTGGCGCAGCGGTAGAGATGCTGCCTTACAGCGCCAAGTTCAATCCTGACTAAGGATGCTGTCTGTACCGAGTTTGTACGTTCTCCCTGGGACCTGCGTGGGTTTTCTCCGGGTGCTCCGGTTTCTCCCACGTTCCAACGACATACAGGTTAGTAGGCTAATTGGCTTGGTAGAAATGTAAATTGTCCCTACTGTGTGTAGGATATCTTTAGTGTGCAGGGGTCGCTGGTTGGCATGGACTCAGTGGACCAAAGGACCAGTTTCCGTGCTGTATCTCTAAACTAAACTAAACCTGGCCATAATTTTCAATTTACAATTTACAATTTCACCAAGCCAATTAGCCTACAAACCTATGTTCAAGCGAAGAAGCGGAAATCACTTTCGACCATTAGGGAGACGGACAAAAACCTCTGGAAACCTCCGAAAACCACACGGAAACCTTGGGTGGGGCGCAAAGTCTCCAGAGGTTTCCGTTCAGGTTTCCTAAGTGGGACAGGGGCATAAGGCAGCAACTCTACCGCTGCGCCACTGAAAGTCAAACAAGAGATAAAGACCAACATGTACTCAGTAACGGTAGAGCAGACGTGATCACCAACTCATCACAAACTTGGCATCTTCCGTCAAAGGTTAAGAAACGTAAATATCATTTTAATTTGCAAAGAATAAAAGTGAATGCAAGATGATGAGCAAAGCTGACCTGATGGATGTGATGAGGCTCTTGATGGAGTCGGACACAGTGCGGGAATGTGCTGCCAGAACTGACCAGGTGGGTGGGTCCTTGGGGTTGATGGCCAGTGAGCGAGCACTCCTGATGAGAGAGGACGAGCTGTCCAACATGGACCGAGCAGCGGAAAGAATCGGCTCCTGGGCCTGGACCCCCTGCAGAAGCAATGCCCAGCTGCATCAATACATCTCACACATGACAACAGCAGCCTCAACTAACTGTGACACACAATGCTGGAGTAACTCTGTGGGGCAAGCAGCATCTCTGGAGAGAAGAAATGGGTGACATTTCTGTCTCATAGTCTGAAGAAGGGTCTCGACCAGAAACCTCACCCATTCAGAGTCTGAAGAAGGATCTCGACCCAAAACGTCACCCATTCCTTCTCTCCAAAGATGCTGCCTGCGTTACTGTGTCCGTGAGTTACTCCAACATTTTATGTCTATCTTCGGTGTAAATGGGTGCAGTTCCTTCCTCTGGCCTTTGTCCACCCAACTGCAATCACGTGACAATAAACTGAGCATCATGATCAGGGAGTATCCTGGCACGTGCCCCCCCTTCACCCACCTCTGCTCCGATCTGCGCCGGGATGCTGACGAACTCCGGGTTGGAGGCGAACGCCGTCAGGTTTTCCACAGCCTCGATTAACGGGGATGTGGCCAGCCGGCATTTCTCACGGTTTTCATCGGAGAAGTCACCGTCAAGAGCCTGAGGGCAGATAGAAACCTGGAGTAATAACACCAGACACACCGGGATCGATTGCTGCTCATTCACAAGCAGCACATCTCACTCCAGCACCAGTCGCATCTCCACAGGGACATATAGTGGTGAAGAAGGCTTTTGGTTTGCTGGCCTTCAACTGTCTGGAGACTGCTAGATTCTTGATTAGCACGGGTATCAGGGGTTATGGGGAGAAGGCAGGAGAATGGAGTTGAGAGGCAAAGATTGATCAGCCATGATTGAATGGTGGAGTAGACTTGATGGGCCGAATGGCCTAATTCTGCTCCTATCACTTGTGGACATGAGACCACACGCGGACTTACCTTGATTGTCTTCACCAGGTTGGCAGTGCTGTTGGCGACCTCCTTTGCCGATTGTACAAAGTGCCTCTTGGCCACGGGGTTGGCAGTCTTGGAGGAGGCGATGCGGCATGCGTTGCACAGGGCAGACGTGTGCTTGGCAACGATGGTGGCAGCGGACAGCACCTGTGGCGAGAGTCGTGCGTTAACACCAACGCGGGCAGCAGCGACCCAGAACCGAGATTCGCCGACCAAAGATTCAGAGATCACCTCACCTGTGACGGGCTGCTCGCCGGGTCCACCAAGTTGGAACATGCCATCTGAATGGCCTGGTTAGCCCTGGCAAACTGGATGGGATCCACCAGCCCCTGGTGGCCGGCCTGGCTGTTGGGATCTGATATCCCCACCAGGTAGCCCGCCTGTGGAAACACAAGCTTCAGTAACTTGGACAAGAAGTCAGATGAAGAGTGTAGGAAGGAACAGCAGATGCTGGTTTAAACCGAAGATAGGCACAGGGGAAAGGGAAATGAGAGATACGGAGAAGATAGACACAAAACGATGGAGTAATATAAACCAGAAGTGCACCCGTTCCCTACCCGTAGCCCCCAATAGCATTGCCCATAAGAAAGAAATTAGGAAGGCTAAAAGAAGATATGAGGTTGCTTTGGCAAGAAAGGTGAAAGTAAACCCAAAGGGTTTCTACAGCTATATTAATAGCAAAAGGATAACGAGGGATAAAATTGGACCATTAGAGAACCAGAATGGACAGCTATCTGCAGAGACAAAAGAGATGGGGGAGATATTGAACAATTTCTTTTCTTCGGTATTCACCAAGGAGAAGGATATTGAACTCTGTGAGTTAAGTGGAAAAAGTAGGAGTAGCTATGGAAACTATGAGATTCACGAGGAGGAAGTACTGAACACTTTTGAAAAATATAAAAGTGGATAAGTCTCCAGGTCCCGACAGGATATTCCCTAGGACATTGAGGGAAGTTAGTGTAGAAATAGCAGGAGCTATGACAGAAATATTTCAAATGTCATTAGAAACGGGAATAGTGCCGGAGGATTGGCGTAGTGCGCATGTTGTTCCATTGTTTAAAAAGGGTTCAAAGAATAAACCTAGCAATTATAGACCTATTAGTTTGACGTCAGTGGTGGGCAAATTAATGGAAAGGATACTTAGAGATAATATATGTAAGCATCTGGATAAACAGGGTCTGATCAGGAACAGTCAACATGGATTTGTGCCTGGAAGATCATGTTTGACAAACCTTCTTGAATATTTTGAAGCGGTAACTAGGGAAATTGATGAGGGTAAAGCAGGGGATGTTGTCTATATGGATTTCAGTAAGGCCTTTGACAAGGTTCCCCATGGAAGGTTGGTTAAGAAGGTTCAATCTTTGGGTGTTAATGGCGGAGTAGCAAGATGGATTCAACAGTGGCTGAATGGGAGATGTCAGAGAGTAATGGTGGATGGCTGTTTGTCAGGTTGGAAGCCGGTGACAGTGGGGTGCCTCAGGGATCTGTGTTGGGTCACTGTTGTTTGTCATGTACATCAATGATCTGGATGATGGGGTGGAAAAATTGGATAAGTAAGTATTACAGATGATACTAAGATAGGTGGTGTTGTGGATAATGAAGTAGATTTTCAAAGTCTACAGAGAGATTTGGGCCATTTGGAAAAGTGGGCTGAAAGATGGCAGATGGAGTTTAATGCTGTTAAGTGTGAAGTGACTTACATCTTGGCAGGACAAATCAAAATAGGACGTACATGGTAAATGGTAGGGAATTGAGGAATGCTGTGGAACAGAGGGATCTAGGAATAAACTGTGCATAGTTCCCTGAAGGTGGAATCGCATGTAGATTAGGGTGGTAAAGAAAGCCTTTGGTGTGCTGGCCTTTATAAATCAGAGCATTGAATATAGGAGTAGGAAAGCAATGTTAAAATTGTACAAGGCATTGGTAAGACCAATTCTGGAGTATGGTGTACAATTTTGGTTGCCTAGTTTTAGGAAGGATGTCAACAAAATAGAGAGAGTTACAGAGGAGATTTACTAGAATGTTGCCAGGGTTCCAGCAACTATGTTACAGAAAGGTTGAACAAGTTAGGTCTTTATTCTTTGGAGCGCAGAAGGTTAAGGGGGGACTTGATTGAGGTCTTTAAAATGATGAAAGGGATAGACAGAGTTGACGTGGATACGTTTTTCCCATTGAGGGTAGGGAAGATTCAAACAAGAGGGCATGACATGAGAATTAAGGGACAGAAGTTTAGGGGTAACGTGAGGGGGAACGTCTTTACTCAGAGGGTGGTGGCTGTGTGGAATGAGCTTCCAGTAGAAGTGGTGGAGGCAGGATCGATTTTAACATTTAAAAGAAAAGTGGATAGGTATATGGACGTGAAGGGAATGGAGTGGTATGGTCTGAGTGCAGGTAGATGGGACTAGGGGAAAACAAATGGTCGGCACGGACTGGAAGGGCCGAGAGGGCCTGTTTTCGTGCTGTAATTGTTATATGGTTATATGGTTATGTCAAGAAATAAAGCATAAAATATTCAGTGAATGTGTGAAGGTGATCTCTGCCTCGAGGGGAAAAATGTCAATCGGAATATGTAAAAATGTAATCGTTACCACGTAGTGTTTTTGCAAAGATGTAAAGACAACCACATATACACACACATATATACGAATGGCCTACCCTTGCACCTATTTTCTATGTTTTTATTTTTTCTATATAAAGAGAGAGAGACACATATATCTCTCTATATTAAGAGATATAGGGAGATATCTCTAGACGAGATGAGGTGGAGTGCCAAATCTCTGCTGCAGGGAAGGTTTGTGTTACAATAAATATTTAAGATGCTTCGCGGTTGCCCTTGTGGGTCCAGGTGACCTTCCCTCACTGCCCAAATCACATACAGGTGAACACAATTCCCCCACTCTCACAGTGATTCACGGTGACCAGGGCCAAAACGACAGCCAAACAGTTTTTGTGCAAAGGAGACACAAGGAATTGTAGATGATGCACCAGACATGATGTTTACTGCCTCAGATATAATCTACTATTCTTACATTCTTGTACATTAGTATGATTGTGCCATTGTATAGTAAGATTTTTACTGAACAGTGTACCAAAAAAAAGGAATTTAATTGTACCTAGGCACATGTGACAAAAATATACTACTGACCTTCAGTCTGAAGAAGGGTCTCGACCCAAAACTTTGCCCATGCCTTCTCTCCAGAGATGCTGCCTGTCCTGCTGAATTACTCCAGCATTTTGTGACTACCTACTGAACTTTATGCTGGCTTACAAAAAACACAAAATGCTGCAAGAATTCAGCGGGCCAGGCGGCATCACTTGAGAACATGGGTAGGTGACGATTCGGGTCAAGACCCTTCTTCAGCCTAATTGTTGTTGGGGGGAAAAGCTGAAAAAGAGATAGGGGGTGGGGGGACCAAGCTTTGCAAGTGATAGGTGGAAACAGAGGCAAAGTAATTTTTTTAACTTGTGAACTTTTTTTTCAGAGGTCATTTACAGAGCAAGCTCAGGTAAACTCGTCAACTTGACGCAGGAATGCACAACAAGGGTCTGGGTCTTGCATCCTACAGGAGGTGGGAAGGTGTCAGTCATGTACACAGTGCACCACTGCTCTCTGGGCAGGAAGGTGCCCTCCCCTCTCTCATGTTCTCATCACCCCAAGACAGGCTGTGATGACCAAGTCACCCTTGCATCCCCTCTCTCTCCGTCACTCCCCCATCCTAGTCATCGCACTAGTTTCATTGTCGTCCTGCTAGGTTTCACTGACTGTATTACTCATTATCTCCTTCCTCACAGCTAACAATTCACCATTGTGGTCTCCACCTTTTCACGATCAACATTATTGGCTTTTTATATATCATCTTTTTATATATCTTTTATTGATTTGGTCCATGTACCTTTTCATATCTCTCGTTTCCCTCAACTGAGACCCGAAACGTCACCTATTCCTTTTCTCCAAAGATGCCGCCTGGCCCGCTGAGTTACCTTTTGTGTCTATCTTCATGAGTTATGGGCACACTGCTGGCACCAGGTTACCAGGGCAACAGAAATGGCTGGACTTTGTTATTCAATGGCTGGAGTCTGGCCATCACGGGCAAGGTTCTCACCTATTCTCGGCTATTGTCCGCTCTTCACTGCCCATGAGAAGGTGATAGTCAACCACCTTCATAACCTGCTGCAGTCTCTCTGGGGAAGGCACTCCCACAGTGTAGCTCCCGCATTGATACACCAGGAATATATTTCCAGTCCATTTGGTGTGAGACGTGGAATGGGAGCTGTTGGTGGTAGTATTCCCTGCTCCTTCAGGCCTTGTTCTTTATGGGTGGAAGTGATGGGTTGAGAGGGCTGTCAGAGCCTGGGTAGGTACCCGCAGTGTACGTGGAGTACACTGTTCAGCTTAAACTGGAGAGAATACCAAGAAGGTGATGCATAGGTAAAGTTGTTGCTTTACAGCACCAGAGACCCGGGTTCGATCCTGAGCACGGGCGCTGACCAGTGATCACCTATACACTATTTCTATCCTACACACTAGGTACCATCTAGGTCCAATTTACAGAGGCCAATTAACCTACAAACCTACGCATCATTGGAGTGTGGGAGGAAACTGGAGTACCTGGAGAAAACCCACCTGGTCACAGGAAAAACGTACAAACTCCGTACAGACAGCAGCCGTAGTCAGGAGCGAACCCGAGTCTCTGGTGCTATAAGATAGCAGCTCTACCACTGCACCGCTTTGAAGTGGGATAATTTAGAGGGATATGGTGCAGGGGTGGATAAAGTGGACTAGCTTTGGTCAGCTTGAACAAGTTGGGGCAAGAAGCTGTCTCCGTGCTTTGTGAATCCATGACAGAGTCCTATTCATTCCTGTCCTAGGACTGTGTGCTTTACCTGAGCTGCCGCTTCTGTCAGACCACACAACGCCTTGGAAGCGATCCCCACGGAGTCTCCGAACGCTGGCAGGTCACCGGTCTTGGCCCTCTGAGAGATCCCCGCCATGGCTTCACCCAGGACCTGCACAGTGGGGAGTGGGCAAAGACAAGGAGGTGTGTGGGAGATGGCTCAGACTGGCGGAGAGGTCACTTGCTGAGAACGCACCAGTGCAGGCATCAACCTACCTTGGAATTCTCCATCACACTGTCGATGCAGTCAAAGTAGGAAAGGTCACTCACGGGGTCATTAGGCGTTTCCAACATCCCCTTCACAGTCTGTGAACAGTTCACAAATACCAAGTTAGTCAATAGTTATGGAGACACAACAAACTGCAGATGCTGGATTGTTGAGAAAAACACTAAGTGCTGGAGGAACTCAGTGACCAGGCAGCATCTATGGACCAGCGCCCTAATGGACCATTCCCTCCACAGATGATGCGGCTACAGATGACCCACAGTTCCTCCAGCACTTTGTATTTTGCAAGTAAATAGTTATCAGCTGCCGCCATTCACACTAGAATACACATACGTATTGAAGGACTTTACCACTTGGGTCAATTTGCTTGAAGAAGGGTCTCGACCCGAAATCATCTATGTAGAGATGCTGCCCGTCCCGCTGAGTTACTCCAGCATTTTGTGTCTATCTTCAATTTGCTTCATCTCTAATGGGATCCCACCACCAGTTACACCATCCCATCTCGATCCCATTCTGCCTTCCATCCGTACCTCCTTGGCTCACTCATCCCTTCCCACCCAAACCACTCCCTCCACAGGTACCTTTCCCTACAACCGCAGGAGATGCAACACCTGTCCCTATACCTCCTCCCTCGCCTCCATCCAGGGTCCCCAGCAGTCCTCCCAGGTGAGACAGAGTCACATGCACCTCCTCCAACTTCATCTACTGCACCCGATGTTCCCGATGTGGCCTCCTGTACATTGGCAAGGCCCGGTGTACACTTGCGTTGGTCCACCACTCCTGCTGGATCTCTTAGTCACTGACTATATTAACTCCTCTTTTCATTCCCATCTTGCCTTGCTTTTTGCTTCTATTTGCTTGTTCCGAACTGTCCTGCAGTAGAAACACTTTCTTATTTTATCCAAATCGTTCATAATTTTGAACTTAATGATCATAATTGCTCTGAACTTTCTAAAAGTTCAAACACAAGACTTAAGTCCTAACATGTAGGAAGGAACTGCAGATGCTGGTTTACACTGAAGATAGACACAAAATGCTGGAGTAACTCAGCGGGTCAGGCAGCATCTCTGGAGACAAGGAATAGGTGATGCTTTGGGTCATGACCCTTCTTCGGATCGAGAGTCAAAAGAGAGGAAAACCAGAGATAAGGTTCTCAGTCTGAAGGCTCTCAGTCTGAAGGGTCTTGACCTGAAATGTCACCTATTCCTTTTCTCCACAGATGCTGTCACCGAGTTACTTTGTGTCTCTCTACTTAGATCCAAGCCTCCAGTTTCTGAGCTTCCATAAGATGTTCCACAAGCTCCAGAACCTGGGACCACCGTTTAAGTATAGGGAGTAAGCCATTTAGAACGGAGACGAGGAAACACTTTTTCTCACAGAGAGTGGTGAGTCTGTGGGATTCTCTGCCTCAGAGGGCGGTGGAGGCAGGTTCTCTGGATGCTTTCAAGAGAGAGCTAGATAGGGCTCTTAAAAATAGCAGAGTCAGGGGATATGGGGAGAAGGCAGGAACGGGGTACTGATTGGGGATGATCAGCCATGATCACATTGAATGGCGGTGCTGGCTCGAAGGACCAAATGGCCTACTCCTGCACCTATTGTCTATTGTTAAAACTGCACCAGGTGCCATGAAGAGGCAAGTCAGTCAGATGCATGTTCCCAGCAGGAGAATAGCGATGATTGCACAAACTGTGCCACAGATCAAATGCACAGTGCTCCATCTGATGCTTGCAGTCAGATTCCATGGACACCATATACACAACAAGGAGGCTTGGATTAAAAGCCCAAACTAAATCCAGTCTCTACATTTTCCCTGCAAGATTGACATTGCTGCAACACCTGCACACATTTATGACAAGGAATATAGACACAAAACCGCTGGAGTAACTCAGTGGGGCAGGCAGCATCTCTGGAGAGAAGGAATGGGTGACGCTTCGGGTCAAGACCCTTCTTCAGACCCTCTTTACAGTATTTGACCAGCTGTAAATCTGGATTACAGAAACACTGGATGCTCAGACTAATATCTGCTCCAATCCAATCCAGCAGAGTCACAGTGCCATGTGGGCATCGGCATATTTCAGAGACGACACTAATCTTGATCCAGACTATGGAATTGATCCATGCTTCTGTACATGAACATCTCTAACAGGAAGCAGCAGAGCATGAGCTGAGGAAGAGCCCTCAGTGGCGGGCCTGGCTGACTTGTCCAAGCCCCATGTACCTCTGCCTCGAGCTTACCTCCAGTTCCCGCAGTGCATTGTCACACTCCTTCTGGCCCGGAGCCTGCTGGGTGCAGAGTGTAATCAGCTGGTTGATGCTGTCCGTCACCGCCCTGCAAAACATGGCAAGCATTCACCGTGATGCAAAGGAACGGCAGAGCCTCGATTGCTGCTACTGTGATGCAGGGAGTGTACGGGGTGTCCAAGCTCAGCACAGCGTCAGCATGGGAAACACCACCGAGAGAAGGACAGATGATCTTTTACAATCATCTTGGTTGAGTCAAAAATAGAGGTCAGACCTCATCTCCCTCCTCCCCTGAAAAACGGCTGCTGCACCATTCACTTTCTGCTTGGGCAGGTTCTTTGGGGTGAAGGGAACCCGTGTCCTCCCAGGCTCCGAGAGTTCTGAGGATTTGCTGCAGGTGGAGCAGCAGCTATTAGATGGGGAGAGGTCCTGCCATTTACACTGGGCTTCAGTGCACGCCGGACCCATGGCTTCAAGGCTCCCAGCACCGGCAGCTCATAGTCACAGCACCAGAGACCCGGGTTCAAACCTGACCCAGGTTGCTGTCTGTGTGGAGTTTGCACGTTCTCCCTGTGACCACACAGGTTTCCTCCGGGTGCTCCGGTTTCCTCACCTTGTAATGGCACTGATTGTGGACAGAATGTGTAGGAAGCAACTGTAGATGCTGGTTTAAACCGAAGATAGACACTGAGTATAGAAGTTGGGAGGTCATGTTGAAGTTGTATCGCTTGCAAGGGTTCAGGAAAGATTTACTGGGATGTTGCCAAGACTAGAGGGTGAATGGGAGGAGATTTAGTAGAAATCCGAGGAGTACCTTTTTCACACCGAGGTTGGTGGGTATCTGGAACAAGCTGCCAGAGGAGGTAGTTGCAGCTGGGACTATTCCAAAATTTAAGAAGCAGTTAGACAGGTACATGGATGTAGATGATGTGTATACACCTTTAATTGATAGTGACGATGTCCATGCTAACCACCCCCCCACCATAGTATAATTGTAACCCACACGCCCCTAGCTCTCTCTCTGGTGATCGTGACAGACCACGTACAGCCAGGGCTATATGATTAATAAAGTAGTGAAGACTTTAAGGTGTCTGTGTACCTTCTCTACATGGCGTCAGAAGTTCTTCTTTCTGTGTCTCCAGTCTATCGCGTTTTAATTTCTTAGTCCCAGTACCCCCTCCCTGTGCCGTGATGGCTTCTGCCTGTCGTAAACCTGACATCCTAGTCTTTGATGCGGACATCACTCATCGCTGGAGTGTGTTCCGCGTGACTTTGAGCATTATGTTACAATCGCTCACCCTGCTGTGGCCCCCGCTGTCAAGGCTTCCCTGCTGCTTAATCTAGCTGGTTACGAAGCGCTTGAGCGATCGGAGTCATTCATCCATGGACAGGGTGAGAGTATCCAGGACCCGGTATGTCTGCTTGCTAAATTTACTGTGATGTGTGACCTTCCCACTAACCACATCTTAGAGCGTTTCAAAATGTTCTCCAGACGCCAAAACCTTGGGGAATCTATTGACAATTTTGTGGCCGCGCTGTGCCAACTGGCTCGCCGGTGTGTGACCTGCATGTCCTGACCCCTGATACTTTGACCCATGACATCTTGGTCTTTGGTCTACGGGATGATAAGCTGCGCTCTGAGCTGCTGCGGAAGCCGGAAATGACATTCAATGAGGCGTTGCATGCCTCTCGTTTAGCTGAGGCTGTCTCCTCCGCTGTACCTGACCCTGTGGTCCACGCAGCCAGTCTCGCTGGTCGCCAGTACAATGCTCCCCGGCGACAGAGGGCAAGCCCTCTGCCGGGCTTCAGACCGCCTCAACGATGTCTGAATTGTAACTTTGTTTCACACCGTTCTAATGTGTGCCCGGCGTTGGGGAAAACCTGTAATTTCTGCAACAAGCCCAATCACTTCTCGGCAGCATGCCGTTCCCGTGGGAACCCTGCACAGCCACAGCAGAAACCGTCTCGCTACCTGGTCACGTGATGATTACCGCGTTTGGTTCGCATCTCCAGCATGATGAACTCCCCCCGTCTGACTCTGACTCTTCTCAGAGCGAGCTGAGTGTGTTTTCCTTGCGAGGTGCAGCTGCTCTGATAACGGACCCGACCGTCCGAGTCACGGTGAATGGCATGGCCTTCTCTGCTAAGGTGGATACGGAGGCTGCTGCTAATGTTATGTCAACAAGCCTGTTCAGGAAGATAAGAAATAATGAGCCCGTTTTCACAGACAGTGCTGTTTTGCGTGCCTATGGGGGTGGTGTACTTGTTCCTGCAAGGTGCTGAAGACCTCTCGGCCCCTCTCTTTCTTCTTGCTAGACGGTAAATGTGACCCCCTGCTCGGCGTGGAGGCCTGCCAGGACCTCGGATTGGTGAGCTTCCACAGTGATGTCCACCTGGTAGAGGCACCCCTGAACCCGCTGGCCGAATTCCCAGACCGGTTCGACTCGAAGCTGGGGAAGTTGCCCTGCAGCTACAGGATTGCCCTCAATCCCGACATCACGCCGGTCGTCCGTCCCCCGCACCGCGTGTCCTTTGCCATGAGGGGCAAGGTCGAGTCTGCTCTTCGCGAGATGGTGGCCACGGCATCTGAAGCCAGTAACGGACTCCACCCGGTGGGTTTTCTACTATGGTTGTCACTGCGAAGAAGAAAGACAAGAGCGAAATACGGATCTGCATCAACCCTAAGGACTTGAACTTGGCCCATCAGGCGCCCGCACTATCCCATGCGGACGGTGGAGGATGTTGCTGCACAGGTCGGCCCTGCCACCGTGTTCTCGGTTCTTGATGCCAAGAGTTTGTTCTGGCAGATACCTCTAGACGAGCGATCCTCACACCTGACGACCTTCAGCACGCCCTTCGGCAGGTATCGCTTCCTCCACATGCCGTTTGGGATCAACTCTGCCAGCGAGGTGTTCCAAAGGACCATGGAACAACTGTTTGCTGGACTTCCGTGTGCCATCATTGTCGACGACATCCTGGTTTATGGGAAGAATGTCGCTGAGCACGACCACCACCTTCGCCAGGTGCTGCAGCGGGCCCGGGAGGTCAACCTGAAGCTCAACCCGAAGAAGTGCCGATTCCGGGTCCCTGAGGTCATTGCATCGGGGCTGAAGCCCGACCCGCAGAAGACGGCCGCAATATCCGAGATGCCTGCACTACTGACGTGCCTGGCCTGCAGCGCTTCTTGGGCATGGTCACTTACCTGGGAATGTTCATCCCCGACCTGAGTGAACTGAGTGTCCCTCTGCGGGATCTGGTGAAAAAGGACACTGCCTGGGCCTGGTTCCCGCAACACCAGCGAGCATTTGACACCCTCAAATCTTAAGCTGATCAGCGTGCCAATGCTGAAGAGTACTTTGACCTCCAGCGCCCCATCGTTCTCACATGTGATGCATCTAAGTTTGGCCTCGGGGCCGCCTGCCTGCAGATCCATGACGGGTGCAAACTGCCTGTATCCTACGCGTCCCGCACAATGACGACCGCTGAACAACACTATGCCCAGATTGAGAAAGAGCTGCTGGCGGTTGTCTTTGCCTGCTCCAAATTCAAAGACTATATCCTGGGGCAACTGCTTCACTGTCGAGACGGACCACCAGCCTCTGGTCACCATCCTCAACAAGCCGATACACATGGCCTCCTCCCGGCTCCAGCGCATGATGCTCCCAGCTACAACGCTTCCACTTTCACAGTGGTTTATCGCAAGGGCAAGGACATGTTTGTTGCTGACACGCTGTCTCGGGGCGCCTCTCTCATCCACAACCCGACATCCGTACGAGGCGTCTGATCTGATAGTTCCTAAACGTTTAAACGCTTCGTTGCCCTCGGTCAGTTGAAGTCCCTGGCCAAGCACACGGCAGCAGACGCTTCGCTACAGCAGCTGGCCGCGATCATCAAGTAGGGTTGGCCAGACCGACGTTCTTCCCTTCCGGCCGCAGCGGTGCCTTACTTCTTGGTTCGTGACAAGTTGGTGCTGCGTGTGTGGTGTGATTGTGAAGGGGCACAAGGTGGTGGTGCCCGAAGCACCTACGAGAACAATACTTCGAAACCGCTCATCGTGGCAATCCCGGGGCCGAGGCGGACCCTTTCCATCGCTCAGAGCCAGTTCTTCTGGCCTGACATGCCTCGCTACTTCCGTGATAGGGTTCTCCGCGTGCCCTACCTGCAACTGCCTCGCTCCACAGCAACAGCGGCAGCCGCTCCTGCAGCAGCCAGCTGCTGACCTGCCCTGGTCTGGCGCTAGCAACCGACATCTTCGAGTGGCACGGAAAGCACTTCCTGGTGCTTGTCGACTCTTACTCCAGCTGGTTTGAAGTTGACCAGCTCCACTCCCTCTCTTCCTCCGCGGTCATCGAGGAAGTTTGCGCCGCCACTTTGGCACCTTCGGGTCTCCGGTCAGCCTGCAGTCGGACAACGGCAGCCAGTTCACCAGTGCCGAGTTCCGCGCTTTTGCTGAACGATGGAACTTTCGTTCATTACACCAGCAGCCCGGAATACCCACAGAGCAATGGACTGGCCGAGCGAGCGGTCCGCAGTGCCAAAGGATTGTTGGAACGTTGCCGGCCTATCCTGCTCCGACATCTACCTGGCCTGCTGAACCTCCGCAACATCTCCCGGACCATTTGCCATGGGCTCCCCGGCTCAGCGCCTCATGTCCAGTCACGAGGCCCACGGTCCCGGTGTCTTCAGCAGTCCCTGTCCCCCTCCGTCTTTAAAACCTGCCTTGATCCGGAAACGCATTGCCCAAAAACACTGTTATACAGAAACGTTCCCACGACAGGTCCTGCCGTGTCCTGCGCTCTCTTCTCCCGGCCAGGTTGTTGTCCGTTATGAGGTCCGCTTCTGGCCGTTCCAAGCTGGCCCTGTGGTCGTCGGTTCTGCTGGTTCCCCTCGTTCATACCTTGTCAACCACGATGGAAGGGTGTGGGACTACCGCCGGTCCCGCCAGAATCTCCGGCTCGTGAAACGAGCCTCTCCCTCCCCCCGGCGACTCCGTATGCCCCCCCGCTGCCCACTGTTTGCGGCCCAGTGCTTTGCCCGTTCCTCTGGGGTCAACCCCCCCTCGTCCTCCTCCTGTCCGCCTCTCGGCTGCGGTCCCGCTTTCTCCGGCTTCCTCGCCCTTCTCTTCGCCGTCCCCCCCGATGCCTTCGACGCCCAGGGGTTCTCCTGTCCCACCATGCCCCAGCGTCGTCCCTGCTTGTTCCCGTCGGGGAAGGAGGTGATGGCGAGGTGCGGACCCGGTCTGGTCGCCTGGTCAGGCCGCCGGTCTGTTACGGCGATTACGTGTGATTCAGTATTCCTGTGCTTTACTGTTTGCATTCACACTAGCGCATGAGACGTGGTCGCCCTGTCACTCACTATTTGTTTTGGTAGAGGAAGGATGTAGTTATATGTGTATACACCTTTAATTGATGGTGACGATGTCCATGCTAACCACCCCCCCACCAGTTAGTATAATTGTAACCCACACGTCCCTAGCTCTCTCTCTGGTGATCGTGACAGACCACGTACAGCCAGGGCTATATGATGTATGATTAATATAGTGAAGACCTTAAGGTGTCTGTGTACCTTCTCTACAATGGATAGGAAGGTGGGACTAGTGTAGCTGGGACGTGTTGCAAGTTGGGCCAGAGGGCCTGTTTCCACACTGTATCATTCTATGACTCAATGACAAAATGTTAGCGTAACTCAGTGGAACAGGCAGCATCTCTGGATAGAAGGAATTGGTCTGAAGAAGGGTCTCGGCCCGAAACATCACCCATTCCTTCTCTCCAGAGATGATGCCTGTCCCGCTGAGTTACTCCAGCAGTTTGTGTCTATCACTGAATGTGGACAATCAGCTTGATCTTCTTGAGCGAACACCAGCTCCTAACCTCTGTGTCTCTAAGCTTCTACAAGTCATTGAGAGAGTCACATTCATCCACGGAGGCTTTGAGTACTTCCTTGAATCTTCTATTGTGTGCAGTTTTGGTCCCCTAATGTGAGGAAGGACATTCTTGCTATTGAGTGAGTCCAGCGTAGGTTTACAAGGTTAATTACCGGGACTGTCATATGCTGAGAGAATGGAGCAGCTGGGCTTGTACACTCTGGAGTCTAGAAGGATGAGAAGGAATCTCAGTGAAACATATAAGATCGTTAAGGGCTTGGACACGCTAGAGGCAGGAAACAAGTCCCCAATGTTGGGGGAGTCCAGAACCAGGTGCCACAGTTTTAAGAATAAGAAGCCGTTTAGAAACGGAGATCTCCCCTCCCCCACTAAGAAAAACACTTTTTTTCTCACAGAGGAGTGGTGAGTCTGTGAGAATTCTCTGCCCCCTGTGAGTCTGTGGAATTCACCTGGTGGAGGTGGGTTCTCTGGATGCTTTCAAGAGAGAGTTAGATAGGGCTCTTTAAAAATAGCAGAGTCAGGGGGTACGGGGAGAAGGCAGGGAAAGGGGGGTGTGGGGGTACTGATTGTGGATGATCAGCCATGTCAATTGAATGGCGGTGCAGGCTCAAAGAGTCGAATGGCCTCCTCCTGCAACCTATTGTTTTTTTTTTTTTTTATTGTCTATTTTCCTCTGTCCATCTTGTGATCCCTTCCATGGCTTGGAATGGTTCTGGTTGGAGAACGGTTGGAGTGTGAGGGGGGCAAAGGCCTCGTCTGCAAGAGGACATTGCTGTTGGTTTCTTTATTCTGCCCAGGCACGGAGTTCATATGTGCATCGGAGCGAATTAGGTCAATTGGCACATCGAGTCTCCTCTGTCATTAAAATCATAGAGCTGATCTATCTTTCCCTTTGAACTGCATCCTCTTGCCTTCTCCCATAACCCTGACACCCATATACTAATCACGGAGTCTGCCTCGCAATCTCTGCCGTAAGAGGGTTTTGTGGAACAAGTGTTGATGACATCTTTCCAATTGCAGAAGATACTGTGCGAGAGGACTCTTGGCAGAGGCATGTAGCTGAGCAGAGATTGTTGCTGGTGTGGCGGGACTCGAGTTGTGCCAAGTCTAAGGTCTCTATCCATCAACAAGCCCATCCCTCCTCATGTGTCCGATCCCCCAGTGCCACTGGGAAAGATGAATGGGAACAAATGCCCTGCAGCGGAGCAGTGCAACAATGTATTACAGTGAGTCATGGTGTCCAATGTTGGCACAAAATCCCCCACTAGCCGCGGACAGCCGCTGACCGCTGACAACAAGGAACAAGGGTGGGCCCATCGGCCGATGAGACCCAAACGGCCGCGAGTGGGGGAGGCTCTCAGTCCTGAAGTGGAAGAGGAATGAGATGCTGGGAACCATAGACGGTGGGAGAGGGAGCAGGGCCTGCAAGGTCGGCTGCAGGAGGCACTCCTGGGACACAGAGGCGGGCGGTCGGACGAGGAGAGGAGAGGGACGTGGGGACACGGGCCTGCAGCAGCCTGGGGCTGGACTGGATCAGGGGGGCTCCACAACCTCCAGCACGTGGACGCCACTTAGAACTGTGTACATTTTTTTTTTTTTTTAAACCGCGGCAGGCGGCCAAAATTGTGGTGACTGTGAATTTGTGGTTTTTCCAAAGGGATTTCTCTGTGCTGTGCAGACGTGACAATAAAGAGCCATTGGACCATTTTACCAGGATGTTGCCAGGACCAGAGGGTGTTGTGAGAGCTATAGGGAGAGGTTGATAAAGCTGGGACTATTCCTTGGATCAGGAGGATCTTTTAGAGGTGGATAAAATCATGAGAGAGGAATAGATTGGGTAGTATTCTCTTGCCAGAGTAGGGGAAATTGAGGACCACAGGACATAGGTTTAAGGTGAAGGGGAAATGACCCTATGATTGAAACGTGGGAACTGGCAACGAGAGGGATTGTGTACTGGTGCAGGAGTGTCCCCGTAGTGTACGGGCAGCACGGCCGTAGAGTCATGCCTTACAAGCGTTTGCAGCGCCGGAGACCTGGGGTTCGATCCTGACCACGGGTGCTGTCAGTACGGAGTTTGTACGTTCTCCCGTGACCTGCGTGGGTTTTTCTCAGTGATCTTTGGTTTCCTCCCCACATTCCAGCCGTACAGGTTTGTAGGTTAATTGGTATAAATTAAAAAATTGTCCCTAACGCTCTCGTATATACTAAAGTGTTAATGTGCGGGGATCGCTGGTCGGCGCACAGACCCGGTTGTCCGAAAAAAGGCCCTGTATCCGCACTGTATCTCTAAACTAATCAAGGAGGAGCTGTGTAACAGGGGGGGCTGTGTACAGGGGGGCTGTGTACATGAGAGAGGCTGTAGTACAGGGGGGGGCTCTGTTGTACAGGGGGCATGGCTGTACAGGGGGGCTGTGTAAGGGGGGCTGTTTGTACATGGGGGCTAGTACATGGGGGCTGTGTTCAAGTACAGGGGGGGCTGTGTACAGGGGGGGCTGTGTACAGGGGGGCTGTGTACTGAGGCTGTACAGGGGGGCTGTGTAAGGGGGGGCTGTGTAGAGGATGGCTGTGTGTACAGGGGGGGGGCTGTGTACAGGGGGGGCCTGTGAATACAGGGGGGGCTGTGTAAGGGTGGGGGGGCTGTGTACAGGGGGGGGGGCTGTGTACAGGGGGGGCTGTGTAACAGGGGGGGCTGTGTAGAGGGGGGGGCTGGGGAGAAGCTGTGTACAGGGGGGGATGTGTACCGGGTGTGGCTGTGTACAGGGGGGGTTGTGTACAGTGGGTGGGGCTGTGTACAGGGGGGGCTGTGTGCTGGAGATGTTACAGGGGGGGTGTGTATCAAGTGGGGCCTGGTAGTGTACAGGGGGGCTGTGTACAGGGGGGGTGAAGGTGGGGCTGTGTACAGGCGGGGGCTGCTGTGTTACAGGGGGGCTGTGTACACGGAGTGGGGTGGGGGCGGTTGTAAGGGGGGCTGTCAACAGGGGGGCTGTGTACAGGGGGGGTCTGTGTAACAGGGGGGGGCTGTGTACAGGGGGGGGTTACAGGGGGGCTGTGTACAGGGGGGCTGTGTACACAGGGGGGGCTGGTAAGGGGGAGCTGTCAACAGGGGGGCTGTGTTACAGGGGTCTTTGTACCGGGGGGGCCTGTGATACAGGGGGGGCTGTGTACAGGGGGGGCTGTGTACAGGGGGGTTTACAGGGGGGGCTGTGTACAGGGGGGTGTGTACAGGAGGGGCTGTACAGGGGGGCTGTGTGGGGGCTGGTGCTGGAGGAGCTGTTGTGGATAAAGATGTCACAGGGGAGCATGCTCTGGAGGAAATCCGTGAACGCCCGGTTCTCCGCGGAGGGTTGGATGTAATATGAGTAAGGATGACAACATTGTAATATGATGACTGCTTCATTGATGTTTGCAAACTGCCAATGGCAGGTTTGATCTTTCCAGTACTCTGTGATTAGTTGAATGAAGCCTCCTTGTTAAGGAAATAAAAAGCATCCACCCTTGCCAAGCTGTCGTGGGCTAGTACAGGCTGATAGGGCAGCAAGTACGCACTGTTGAGACATGGGCTAACGGCACATGGGCTGAGAGGACAGCCTTGCTGAGCTGTCCTGGGCTAGTACAGAGTGAGGGGCAGAAGGGTTCTTACCGGGCAGCGGCTGCCAGGAGGTTCTTGGCGTTGGGTGCTGCTGGGTCCACAGACAGGGACTTGGCGGCCAGCAGCAGCTTGCTGGAGGCCATGGAGATGTTCTTCAAGTTTCCAACCACCTGAATCTGGCCTTCTTTTGTCTGCGTGAAACCAAGTACACATTAGATGTTTATATTCCTGGTTCGGAATAATTGTTCCCTCCTGCTAATCACAGGCTGCCAGGCGGTGGGGGGGGGCCAAACCAGTCTTCCACAGGCAGCAGCCTGCGTAATGGCAGCATCAGCCAGCCCACACAAGGCCAATTCAGCCCGAGCACAACGACCCATGCCGACCCAACAAAAAGTGCGTTCCAATGAATCTACTTCTGCATGTGTTGGCAACGTGGTGACGAGGCGGTTAGAGCTGCTGCCTCACAGCGTCAGGTTTGATCCTGACTACTGGGCGCTGTCTGTACGGAGTTTGTACGTTCTCCCTAGTGAGCCCTGCGTGGGTTTTCTCCGGTTTTTGTCCCCACAATACAAAGACATGCGGGTGGTAGGTTGATTGGCCTCTGTTTCTCAGGGGACCTGCTGCCCTTGGCCTTGGTGGCGGGAGAGCGGGTGGATTGAGTGGGATGAGCTGGTGGGATTGGCAGCTGGTAGCTTGTTCATTGCAACGTTTACGTAGAGCTGGATGATTGGGATTTCAAGCAGCAGCTATGAGGCAGGTATGAAGCTTTTGTGGGAATATGAGCCACATGCAGTCAGATTGGACTGGGTGTGGAAGGTGCAGGTTGGGGGGCATGCGACGTGGGCTGAAGGGCCTGTTTCCATGCTGTATGATCTGTTTCCGGACGGGCTCTGTTGCCGGGAATCGAACTGCCAGGGGGATACTGTCGTACCAGAAGAATGCACCCCGCCCGTTACCTGCGCCCTGTCAGCCATTCAATGGCGGCGTCCAGGAACTCATCAAAGTGTTCACTGAACTGCCGGAAGCTGCGGCCAGCTGGCTGACTGGAGCCTCGCGAGGCGTGCACCACTTCACCCGCCGATGGTTCAGTCACCGCCGCATGGTTCAGCTCACTCTGCGCCTCCTGGAAACTCTTGCTGCTGGCTGGCAACTGGACGGGGGGGTGATCGGAGAGGGGGAGGGGGAGGAGGGAGGGCAAGAGGCAGATGGGGGGAGAGGGAGGACGGAGGGCAGAGGGGGGGGAGAGAGAGAGGAGACGGAGGGCCAGAGGTGGCAGAGGGGGGGAGAAGGGAGAGGGAGAGAGGAGAGGGAGGGCAGCGGGGAGAGGGGAGAGAGGGAGAGGAGGAGGGCAGAGAGGGGGGAGAAGAGGGGGAGTGAGGAGCGGAAGAGGAGGCAGAGGGGGGGAGAGAGGAGAGGGAGGCAGCAAGAAGGGTGGATGGGGGGAGAGAGGAGGGCGAGGATGGCGGGCAGAGGGGAGGAGGGGGTGAGAGAGAAAGAGGGAGGGGAGAGCGGGGAGCAGAGGAGAGGGGGGCAGAGGGGAGGGCAGGGGGGAGAGAGGAGCGGGGAGGCGAGAGGGGGTGAGGGGGGGAGGGAGAGGCGGGAGGGCAGAGGGGGGAGAGCGGAGAGAGGTGGGAGGGAGGAGAGGAGAGGGAGGGCCAGCGGGGGGTAGAGGGGGGGGAGAGGGGGGGAGAGAGGAGAGGGGGGCAGAATGGGGGAGAGGGAGGGAGAGAGGAGGAGAGGGAGGGCAGAGTGGGAGAGGGGGGGGGAGAGAGGAGGAGGGAGGGCGAGGGGGGAGAGAGGAGCGGAGGCGATTGAGAGGGAGAGGAGGGCAGAGGGGGGAGGAGAGAGGAGCGTTGGCGATGAGAGGAGAGGGGACGGCAGAGGGGGGGAGAGAGGAGAGGGAGGGCAGGAGTGGGAGAGGGGGGAGAGGGTGGGTGGGGGAGGCGAGAGGAGAGGGGAGGGCAGAGGGGGTGAAGAGGAGAGGGGGGCAGGGGGGTGGGGGAGGGGAGTGGGGGGCGGGGGGGGGTGTTGGTGAAGGGGTGAGGGGGGAGAAAAGAGTGGGAAAGGCGTGAGGGGGCGGGAGAGGAGGGAGTGAGGAAATACAGAGAGGGTGAGTGGGAGGGAGACGGAAGTGGACGAGAGGGAGAATGAAAGAGATAGGGGAGAGGGATGGGGAGAGAGGGATGGGGGAGAGTTGTTAGCGAAAAGGAGAGGGAGGGCAGACGGGGATGGGTGAGATATGTCGTGGAGGGGAGGGGGGACGGGAGGAGAGAGGAAGGGAGGAGGAGGGGAGGAGAGAGGGGGAGGAGGGGGAGGGTGAGCGGAGAGGGAGAGGGGGAGGGGGAGAAGGAGGGTGTGGAAGAAGGCGATGAGGAACATGCTTTCCTCCATTTATTTCATCCAGCCATCAATAAACTCACTGTGTCTGCAGCTCTGCCACAACACACAGGGCGTAACTCAAGTCCCAGATCAGCTTCACGTTGTATAGTGTGGAGCTGAGGCTCTGGGCCTCTGGGTGGGGAACACTCAGCGCTGTTGTGATCGACCAACAGTGAGCTGGAGGAAACTCAGGTGTCAGAGCGATGGGGGGAATGGAAATGGGCAGGGGCCTTCTTCAGACTGGTTAGAGTCCTCCAGCACTCTGTGTTGTTTTGTTCAGGTTGCAGCATCTGCAGTCTTCTTGTATCCATTTGCCCACGGTGTTCGCTGTCTTCACCACTGCGCTGTGGGAACTTTGTGTCCACTTGGTTTGGGAGAACAAGGTTATATTCCCGGGATGTTGGGACTGTCATATGCTGAGAGAATGGAGCGGACTGGGCTATGTACACTCTGGAGTTTAGAAGGGAGGATGAGAGGGGATCTCATTGAAACATATAAGATCGTTAATGTCTTGGACACACTAGAGGTCGATGGTACAACTAATAAGTTCCCGAAGTATATGGGGACGTTATCAGTAAACGAGGGGCGGCCATATCACCTGGTTTTGCGTAGTAAATCACGGAGTAGTAAGCCATTTAGAACAGAGACGAGGGGAACACTTTTTCTCAAGAGAGAGTGGTGAGTTGTGGAATGTTTCCTTCTGCTCAGAAGGCGGTGGAGGCAGGTTCTCTGGATTGCTTTCAAAAGAGAACTCTGGTAGGGCTCTTAAAGATAGCGGAAAAGTCAGGGAATGGGGAGGAAGGCAGGAACGGTACTGATTGGGGATGATCAGCCAATGATCACATGAATGGTGGTTGCAGGCACGACGGGCCAAATTGCTTGTTTCCTGCACCTATTGTCCATTGTTTATTATCAGTGCAGTGAAACAAGAGATTGTTGTAAAGTAGAGGGGCTTGCCTTTCAATCTGACTATGGGTGCTGTTTATCAGAGGGTGGGGGGGGGTATGGAACGAGCTGCAGGGACCTTCCAGAACATTTGGCCAGGAACATGGAAGCACAGTTGAGAGGGATATCGACCAAGTGCAGGCAGGTGGGACTCGTGTACTGTAGATGGGACACGTTGGCAGTTTGGCAGGTATTCCAGCAGTATCACTCTATGGATATGAGAGGCAGGGCTGCTCTCCCGCTGTTTGTGGCCAGTCTGAGCCATGGGCAGCCACGGTTTTTCAGGCAGGTCAAGCGGTGCCGGCGGAGGAGGTGTGGTTTGTATTGAATGAGCATTTGGAATATTGTGAGCAATTTTGGGCTCCACATCGAGCAGGATGGGCGGCTCTGGAGAGGAAGTCCAGAGGTTTACGAGAATGGATCCAGGAATGAGTGGGTTAACATATGATGAGGTTTTTGACGGCAATGGGCTTGTACTTTGCTGGAGTTTATGAGAGATTACGAGTGGGACCTCATTGAAAACACACAGAATAGTGAAAGGCCTGGATAGAGGGTTGTGGAAGAGGTGTTTCACTAGTGGAAGGGCCTTGGGACTAGACGCCATAGGCTTAGAATTAAAGGCGTTCTTTTAGGAAGGAGAGTGCGGTGGAATTTCTTTAGTCAGAGGATGAGTGGAATCTGCTGGAATTCTTTGCAAAGAAGGTGTGGAGGCCAAGTCAGTGGATATTTTTAAAGCAGAGATGGATAGAGTCTGATTAGTACGGGGGTGTTCAGGGGTTTTGGGGAGAAGGAATGGAGAATGGGGGTTGGAGGGAGAGATAGAAATCAGCATGATAAAGGCGCTAATTCTGCTCCTTTCACATAACCTTTGATTTTAGATCAGCAGACGTCAGACAGACAGAGAGAGACCGCCCCCATTGATCTCACGCCATCTCACGTGTCCAGAAAGCAGCTTCTTGCTGGATTCCCCGATGCCTTCAGAGCCAAGTCCACGGTCCATGCTGCCCGAATGGCAGGCAGTTGGACACAGTGTTCAGGGAGTGGGACACCAACTTGGCCACCTGCAGATGAGTGGAACAAACTGTTGTGCCTTTGACCAGAGAAGGACCTACCAAACCCGCGACCACCCTGGGTGCAGGAGCAGTGACAGCGACAAAGTGCTGACAAGGAGTTCAGTTGCCAATTGTCCAACAGCCAGATCACCATCTGCAATATGGGACGAGGCTCAATGTGTCAGTCAGTGCCCTCCGTGACGCAGAATGGCTGGCGAGGCTCACACACACATGGGGCAGGAATGTAATGTTTGGGAGACACAAAAATGCTGGAGGACAACTCAGCAGGACAGGCAGCATCTTGGTAGAGAATGAAATGGTGAACGTTCGGGTTGAGACCCTTCTTCAGATGATGACAAGGAAGTGGGAGGACAGAGATAGAATGTAGGCGGAGGAGACTGTACGACTGGTCGGAGAAATGGTAAGGGAAAGGGGATGGAGAAAGAGGGGAAAGCAAGGGCTACTTGTAGTTAGAGAACTCAATGTTCTATACGCTGGGGTGGTAAATACCCAGGCAAAATATGAGGTGCTGCTCCTCCATTTGCGTGGGCATTCACTTCTGACAATGGAGGAAGCCAGACAGAAAGGTCAGATTGGGAATGGGAGTGGAGTTTAAAATGCTGAGCACACCGGCGAGAGCACGCTAGGTTTAAGGCGGAACTGAGCGGAGGGTGTTCAGCGAAAAACTGATTGCGAGCCTGCACTTGGTCTCACCGATATACAGGCGGTGGACATCGAACAGCCATAAGTAGATGAGGTTGGAGGAGGTTGCAAGTGAACAGGTAAGACTTTAAGTTTCCTAGACATGCTTTTATGGAGGAGTACACCTGGAAGCTGTGTCATTTCCATCCGTTGGATCTGAAGAACTTGGGGCGTGGGGGTGGTCTTGGTAGAAGGGACGAGTGACGGGAGTTGCGGGGGATATGGTCTCTGCAGAAGCAGAAAGGGGTTGGAGAAGGAGACGTGGCAATAGGGGATCCCGTTGCAAGGAGGCGAAAGATGTTGGAGGCATATTAATTGTATGCGACGGCTGATGGGTGGAAGGTGAGGACAAGAGGGATCTGTCAGTTAAAATGGAGAGGAGGGGGAGCAAGAACGGAGTATAGTTACGGGAT